>JAYWVB010000051.1:0-243937 GCA_039881045.1 Chaetomium olivaceum | reverse complement strand
AAACGCACCACCACGCCACCGCCCGGACGCCGAAGCCCCCCGCGGCCGACTGTATGAGGCCCATACGGACCGACAAATGCGCCCCTGATCGGATCATCCGGGCCAAGCCCCGCCGGGTAGAGATCGCTGTGGCCTAGGCCGCCGAATCCAGGCCCAGGCTCGGCATCGGGAATGTCGCGCGGGCGTCGGTTGACTTCGAGCTCGTCGTCGAAGCCCGGCGGGGGGAAGTCGGCTGTGGGAGCCGGGTTGTTGTTACTGTCGTTGTCGTAGCGTGACGGCGCGCGAGAGCAGGTCGGGGGCGGGGTAGGGGTGGGGTTGGCGGGCCCCGGCTGCTCCGGCTGCTCCGGCTGCTCCGGATGCTCCTCCCGCTGTGGTCCAGGTTGTTGCGTGGGGAGGCGTCGGCGGGACGGGTCCGGCATTGGCCGCAGCCGCACCTGCTGTGGGGGCGGCGCGGTCCGGCGGAGCATTTCGTCGGCTTCTTCGTCTTCGGGGAGCGTGGCGTGCAGTTGTTGGATGAGATGCGCCTTGAGGCGTGTGGAGAGTTCTTATGGGGGGGTTCGTTAGTTCCCGGGGAGTGAATTGTGGAAAGGGGAGGATGGGAGTGGGGGCGGTACCTTTGATGCGGTCCTCGGAAACAAAGAGACCCTTCAGTTTTTGGACGAGGTCGCTCCTGTCCTCCTCGCCGTCAGGGGCGAGAGTGATCCGCAGCGGTAATGCAGAAGCAACGATGTAGTCGCTGGGACTGATATCGAAACGGATGCGATGCCCGTCGCCAGTGGCCTGGCCGCGGATCTCGATCCTGCCGCCCAGACGGTCGACGTGGAGCACGAACCGCACCGAGGAGTCTTTGTGAGTGTAGACGAATCCGTGCGAGCTGAGGGACCGATTCCATCGTGCCAGTAGATGTGGAGCGTGACGAGTGCATTCGGCTTCTGAGGGTTGGTTAGCTTTGGTGATGCGGACGGATGTCCCGGTTTGACGCACCGATGTCCCGGTCCTTGTTAAAACCGACCAACTTGAATTCCAAATTGACCATGCAGGCGTGAACAAGCAAGGCAATAACGTCAAGAGATGTACTCATATCGGAGGTGGCGTCGCCCCTCTCATGAACCGGAAGTGCGTTGGCCATCGACTGCAACACGGCAGCTGGGCCGAGTGGTTCCGGCGGCATCATGACTGATCGTTTTGTTGTTGAATTTGATGAGAGATGATTTTGGTTTTAGATGGAGTTTGATAAATGGCTGGTATCTTGATTGTGAAAATGTGGAAATCGGGTGATGAAGGATGCTGGAGAGTGGTCGAGGCCGGGGGGAAGTGGGGGTTTTAAATGGCGGAGCAAGCTAACTACCGACCTAAGGTATCAGTAACTAAGGCCCCAGGCAATGACGTTGTGGTCAGCTCTCGCAGGCAGCTTTCAGCCCTACGGATTAGTGGGGCGGCATTGCCTTGCTCGCCGAGATCTGGGGTAGCGCCCGCCGAGCCCACTTAACGGCAGTCATTTTCAACTTCACTTCTTCCAGTTACAACGGATACACTCCGACACCTGTTGGAAAACCCACAGCCACGGATACCGAGATGGGACAGTCAAACGTAGTGAAAACAGTGTAATTACGGCCAGTTGAGCCAATTGATGGTCAACTACTGCAGTGCAACCGTCGTGATGTCTGTGTCTGGTTCAAACAGCTGTGTGCGGGCATCTGACCCTGAAAAATACCGCATCTGGTCCCCTGGGTCCACCTCGGGGGGTTTGATTACGCCTTGGCGACCACACGCCAAAGGCGTGGTCCTAACCTTGTAATCTTGACAACACCACAATTCTCAAAGGACCCAGATCATTCAAGTACCCCATGTCTTTATTTAAACCCTCTCTAAACGGCAATGCAATTATTTTAGTCTAGCTACCCTGTTCACGACCCCTCCCCCGGCGGACTATCTTTCCACTCCCGTTTGTCTCCAGTTTATTCAAGTACCAATTCCGATGCTCGTACGGATAATCGTGTGGAAACGTAACCGGATATGGTGGGACGATGGCTTCTCTTTCGGCCGCCTCGACTATATCCCTGCGAATATACAAGTGTGACGACCCTATCGTATGCGGCGCCCGTGCCTTGTCGAGCTTGAACTGTTCGTAATCCCGCAGAAGGGTGTTCGCGCCATTCCTAAGGACATCGCCGCTACAAGATTAACACATCAACATACCACACAATCCCCATCATTCCTTTCCAAAAACCTGTTCTTACCTCTCCTGATCCACCGCACAACCACCCGCTATCACGGCCGCCGGCTTACATCGCTGCAGCACCTTTTCCCACACCCCATCATCCAGACCCACCGTATAGACCAGCGTGCGCTCATCAACAAGCCGACAGATCTCATCCACCCCGCCCTCCGCCATCTTTACAAATGGAAGTTGCGCCATGTGCATCACCTCTGCGACCCACGCCAGCGCCTGTCGGTCCTCTGCCGTATAGCCCTGACCGCAGAAGTAGACGGGCACGTCCACCAGATCCGGGTCCCCCGCGTAGCCCGCGATAGGCGGCAGCTTGTCCGCCTTCTTCGCCTTTCTCTTCTTTTCTTTTCTTTTCCTCCTCCCCCTTTCCCCCTCCCGCCTTCTTTTCTTTCTTTTTTTCTCCCCCCATATCTTCTTTCTTTTTATCTTCCCCTTTATCATCCCCCTTTCCTCCCCCCTCCACCACCACCCGCCCATCACCTCCCATCCCCATCCCCATCCCCATCCCCATCCCCATCCCCATCCCCATCCCCATCCCCATCCCCATCCCCATCCCCATCCCCATCCCCATCCCCATCCCCATCCCCATCCCCATCTCCACACCCACCCCTAAATCAGCCAACAATCCTGGCAGCCCCGCCAACCGCTGAAACCAAACCTTGACCAAGCCATGCTCGATCCCGCGCCGCGACGCACACAGCGTCAGCGTCCCAGCGACCTCTATGGCGGCTACGTGGCGTAGCATGGTCTGGAGGGGGTCGTGTGCGTCGAGCGGGCGGGCGTTGAACCTGGTGCGGAGGGTCGGGTTGCGGATGGTGGTTGCGTATGTGGGTTGCTTCTTGTTTCCGTTCTCGTTCTCGTTTTTCTCGTTTTGGTGCGGATGGGAGTGAGTAGGGGTGTGGATGTGGGCGTGCGTGTCGATGGAGGTGGAGGTGACAGCGGGAGTGGGAGTGTGGTCCGGGAAGGGTCCGCCGTTGGGTTGGGTGTTGCGGAAGCTGCCGAGGTCGAGGCAGACCAGCTTGGTGATGCCCCAATCCCAGCAGGGGAGCAGGTAGTGCTGGTGTCGCCAGAACTGGGCGCAGAGGCAGAGGGTTTGGCTAGTTAGTAGACACCATGTTAGCTGTGGTGTTACTCCAGCTCTTTACTGGCAGGGGGTACAATTGGGTGACGTGCCATATCATGGGTTGTTCAACCTCCTTGCGGCTCAGCACCTTGAGGAATTCCTCGCAGATCACCCTGGCCGATGCTGGGCTGGTATTCCCCTCATTTTCTGGCTCGTTCATAGCGTCACCCATGACGATTGTGTGGTTCAATGGTGTTCTTCGTGCACTGCATTTGGGCAGTCCCAGACCCGGGGTTGACGGCCGGTCGATGGGTAGGTACATATACCGCAACTCGAACAATGGCCGTGACGATACCAATTAAGCCCCGTCAGTAAGAACAGTTTTCTGTTTCACATTCTTATAAATTGTATAACTGACTAATTAGGCCCTCCAGGGCAAACACGTGGTGGTTTAAATCCAGATCGTAGTAAGGGCATCTTTCTCGGCCAAATCCCTTCTCCTTCATCCTTCTTTTTATTTATTCGCTTCCCATCTCACCACCTCCTTCAACAAGGCCAGCCACCTCCTGACCCCAGCTGGCCTCGACCCCAAGCCGGGCAAATTCGACCGGATTGAACCCTTCTCCAAGCTCCCTTCCAGCCACGTCAGCAGCCCTCCAATCCAGCTTGACATGCCTCCGCAGCGTATTCCAGTTGTGGGTCGACCACGTGCTGTCCCTAAGGTGATAGCCCCGACAGCGCTTGCCGTCCAGAATGGCCGCCAGCACGTCTAGCGGCGTCTCGTGCGAGGGCAGGCTGAGCTGGGTCCACGATGCGCCGTGCTTCACCAGGAGGGCAACGCATTCGACAAGGTAGTTGTCCCTAGTGATCATGACACATTCGCATTTGTGTTTGAGGGGCCTACGCCTCTGGCGGGTCTCGTTCTGAGACTTGATATGGGCGTTATAAAAGGTCTTTAGCAGGTAATACAGGGGCGATACCTGGCCGGTAATGTTGTTCCCGGTCTCTGCTTCCGTAGCGGGCCTCGGGATGAGTGCCTTGACGACATCTACCGGGGAGTGCTGGAGGATGACCCGGATTCCCGTCGGATTGACTTCCCGGTAGGTCGTGTCGAGTGCCATGGCCAAGGTTTCCAAGATGTCGTGGGGTTGTGGAGGCGATGTCTTGGTGAGAATTACTTTGAGCAGGTCCCACCTTCCCATCTCTACTGCAACGGGAATGGGGTAAACGAAAGGGTGTATGTTAGGAAAGTTCCAGCTCTGTTGTGGCAGTAACGGGTTCTCGCCATGGCGTCTTCCGGCGACGCCGTATAGAGGCGACGTCTGTTGCAAAAGCTCCTGCAAAACCAGCGTAGTCCTGGGGGTGTGGATCGCCGTCTCATAAGTTAACCGATATTTGCTAATCACCCGGGAGATAGCGTGCTCATTGAAGCCCCCTTCGACGAGGCGGTGCTCGTTGAAGTTGTGCAACAGCCTATTAGGGCGATGGCCGAGCCCGATCTTTGGCAACTGGGAAAGTACTGCGCGGATAAGTTCGAGGGCCCCCTCGCGAGTGAACCACATAGACGCCTCCATAATGAGGGTTCGGCATTGTCTTCTCAGGAGGTTCAACTGCACAGACGCTTCATCAGACTCTTTGTCTTCAGAGGCGGCAGTCCCGCGGCACGGAAATACTAAACCACGGGTGATCAGCGCTTCGAGAGAGATAAAAAGGCCCTTCCGGACATAGAAAGCGACTGAATTCGTACGGCTGCCGTGAAGATTGTTGATGAATGGTGTATTCCCTATAAAGTCTAGCAAAAAGTCCATCATCTCTGGTTTAAATCTCGGTATGTCCCTGGGATCGTCCGGATCAAGCCGTGCTATATCACTATCCGAGAAATCTATCATCTCAGGTTCATATAGCGTTGTATTCATGAGACCGGCCGTAAACGGGTTTGGGCCATGGTGCAAAAGGTCCGGTTCATACCGTGGTGTGTACATGGGATCGGCCGGAGAAAGGCGTGCTAGGTCGCTGTCCGAAAGGTCCGTTAATACAATGCCGTAACGCTGTACCAGCCTTAACCACCACCAGTTAGCCATATCCCGCACAGTTGAGAGCTGAAAACCTGCCCCCGCACGTACCATCTGCAAAAGTTCCCGTTCGAGTTTCTGCATGTTATCGCTATGGTCATAAGGTCCGTGAGCCATGGGGTTGGAAATTGCTCCTGGCCCAGATCCTTGGCCACTAATTCCATGACCCGTTCGAACAAGTCGAATCGGTCCAGGTTGTACCATGGAACACCACCAAGGTTGCCCGAAAAGAAAGGGAAAACCCAGTCGCTGGAGTTATTGGACTGTGTGCGAGCCAGTGCGTTCCTGAATGAAGCCCCCCGCTCGAGAAGAAAGATGATGGTTTCTAGATATGCTCGCGGGTCGTTGTACAATGGTGAATACTTAGGGGGGAGCGTTGCGCACCCTAGTGGGGTGAGTGGTGTGCCCCCAGGAACGTGACCATCGTATAATGGTATCACGTCGGCATAAGTCTCGATTGGCGCCCCAGCATCAAGCATAACCTGCAGGGCCGCTCGCTGACCACGGCCTGCCGCCAAATGTAGAGCTGATTTGCCAGACGCTCCTGGAAAGTTTCTCGACAAGGTGGAGTTCAAAGTCGAACTGGGATTTGCGCCTCGGCCGAGCAGTTGTCGTATCAGGCAAACAAGAGCTTCCTCGCCGTCGGGTTGAAAGAATTGGGCCTGTTGTAACACAGCAACCGCCATGTATTCGTCGAAGTAGGTTCGTAGTGATCCGAGGATGCTCACCACGGACATAGGCGGGCTTTCCACCCGTAGGAAACATGATTGGAGGGCAACAGTGCAGATCTGAGGTGAGGGCCATATCCGATCCAAAAAGGAGTGGGCGTCACGATATAGCCCATGGTGGCAAAGGAAGTTAAGAGAAGCAGGAGAACGAACCTCAAAATTGTAGGGGGGATGAGGCCCGACCCCTTGGTCAAAAAGCCAGTTACCTGCCGTTCGCATATGCCCTGTGAGAACAGCATAATCAAGCGCACAAAGCCTATTAGAATCTTGGTGCTTCAGTATGCGAGTCGGGTCTCCCGCCCCCCTCGCGACATGGTGATCAAATAGGAACTGACACATAGAGACGTTGCCCTGCAAAGCGGCAGTATGGAAGACGGTAATATTGCTGAGCTCGGCCGTAGGGAAGAGACCAACGCCGACAGTCTCACCGGCCGCCCGGAGGTTGGCGCCGCGAGCGAGGAAGATGTGAGCAAGATGCTGACGCCCAGAGCAGACGGCGATGTGCAATGGGCTGTAAGACGGCGGGGGTAGCCAGCCAGACGAGTGCACGGGTGGTATGCAGTCGCAAAGCCCTCGGCATCGCGATTCTATATCGGCACCGTGGGCAATCAAGAGCTCGACGGCTCGATCATTGCCTTGTTTGGTGGCGACATGAAGCGCAGACCAGAAGTACAAATCGTCCAGGTTCCGGGTGCGTATTTTCCCGTTCGGAGCGCTCAAACGACAACCGAAGTGCGCGCTTTTGACGAGTTCATCGATACCATGGCTGACATCAAGATCTTCGGGTATGTCGCCGTTCACTGTTGCGCGATACCCTGCAAACATTGTCAGAAGCGAAAACAGGGATGGACAGCCTGGAATTCCACGTACATTCTCGAAACAGAAGGGCCTCGGCGCTGGATTTTCTCTGGTGTATTGTGAATCTATTCTCGAAATGTACGATGTCCTCCTGGAGTAACTTGGCAATGAAGTGGCCATCCAACCGGGGCGCTCGGCGGGGGCGGACACGCTGGGCAGCGAACACATCCTGGCGGGCAAAGTCGGGCAAGCACGACCAAAAGCGGGCATTCGGGTCGACTCCGGACTCCAAAAGGAGCTTTAGAATTTCGAGTTCATTGTTCTCAGTGGCCCAGATCAGGGCATCCTCTCCAACATCCAAGTTGACGTGGCCGACATTTCTGTACAGCAGCGAGAGTACACCACGCAGCCGGCTGTTGCAGAGAGCGAAAGACACCACAGAACCGAAAGCTCCGACTCCCAAGAGGTGTTCGGTAATGTTGAAAAGGAGCTCTGCAGGGAGATTCTCAAACTGTATGTCGTCCATCTTTGAGACTTTAATTTGAAGGTTGTTGACCGAGGCAGAAAACGAGCACTTCTTCTCCGTGGGGAAGGGCTAGAAGAAGGTAGGTTAGGAGAGAACGAGTGACGCGGTTGGACCAGCACGCAAGGAAGATCATTTTTATAGGGACGGAGGGTCAAAAGATTGTCTAGGATTGGGAAAGAAACGAATGACGTTGTTGATGTTGAGTTGTTGTCTGGGCGTGCTCTAGTGGAGTGGTTTTTGTGGGTCACTTTGTTCTGGACGCGCATGAAATCGACAATGTTTGCATGTGATGTGTATGTAATACATAAGTATATAATACACATACATTTCAGTCCGTCTTTACGTGTATCCTTATTCATAACATGATCGAAATTCGGCGTAACTATGCATGTATTTTACGTGGTTGACCATCGCTGCAGTTCCAGCGACTCTCTCTCGCCGTCCAGCCAGTCAGCCCACCACAAATTCACGAATCCCCTTTGTTTCCAGTCAGCCAAACTCCAAACAGAAAAACAACCAAGTAAAACCATGTCAATACAAAACAGCCCCGGCATCCCCCTCTCGCACGCGCCCGACGGAACGGGGTACAAGCTCCTGGAGCTACCGCCCGAGCTGCTGGAACAGCTCGAAAGCCAAGACCCACCCACGTACGTTCAGATTCACATCCCACAACTCAAGCCACCCTGGCCTGTGGCCTGGCACCTCACGCTACGTACACGTACACCAAAACTAACCCCCACCCCCCCTGCCCTGCTCTCACCACACAGCCTCACCCTCCACCCGTCACCCACCGCAGCCCTCCTCAAGACCCCCTCCAAGACCTACTCCCTCCGCCAAAAGAACACCTCCAACGCCCTCATCCTGCTCGCACCCACCCCTGCTGCCACCACCACGACAAGTGAGGGGTCATCGACAGCAGTAACAGCAGCAGCAGCAGCGGTGGGACTGAGCACCATCGCCACGGTGCACGACACGACAGAGCTCGTGCCGGAGGACGAGGCCGCGGCAGCGCCGGCGGCGAAGGCGCGGGGCAAGTGGCACGAGAAGTTTGGGCGGACGCGTTGAGTACCTATCTTACCTACCCACTCAGTTATTTGTGTTTGTACATGTACATACATACGCGAGGGTCGATTGGAGAGAGAAGGGTCAGGTGGTGAGCGAGCAAGGCGGGATGGATGGATGGGGGTGTATGTGTGCAGTGCGTAAGTAAGTGGGGGGGATAGGCCGGTTCTATCAGTTAGGCATCGAACACCAGACAGGGATTAAATGGCGAGAAAAGAATGACGGACGCAGCATATGCTTGTTTCGCCGTGTGTGAAACTTCGTCAATTCTTTTTGTGCTAGAGAAGTCATGTTACCCTCCTCCTAGCTCACCTATCTACATAGGCAGGCTCTGTTGTCAAAGCAAACGCCGTCAGCCCCCCAACCAGTCCAAACCCTATCCCATGCCGGCCGACCCCAACCGCCCGGCCAAAGAAAGCAAACCAATTTAGAGGGATATCGCTAGATGAATGTCATGATATGAAATGCACGCTTCGTTATTCATGCCAGACCGGAGCACCCGCCCCAGCCCAAAAGGTCAAACGCCGTGTTGTGCTTGTCCCGCCCACCAACCCCTAATCTGCCAAGTTTGAGCGGTCTTGCGGTGCTACCCTCTCGCAGATGGCAGGCCTCGCCTGAAGTTTCGTCTTATTGCTGCCCGCCGTCCGGTGCTTTGGCTCGTTAACGAGAAATAGATGGAGAAATTGCCGCCCAAATCCCTAGATCTGATGTCGTGCTATCCATGCTGAGAGAGCGAAGGCCAGAATATGGACGAATGAGAGAGGAAACGCAAAGAAACGACCGAGAATACCAGTATCAAGGCTCTATCGTGCAGAGCTTCGGGTGACCGACCGGGACGGCAACACACCGCCGCCCAAACTTCGAAAGGTGTTATTGCCGCCCTTGCCCAGCCGGAGAAGGAAACACTGGGTCCTGAATTTCCGGCATCGCAAAAGCCTGTCTTCCCGTATTGGCGAAGCCCAGAATGTCCGGTATTGGAAAGTCCCCAATGTCCGGGAATGCAAGGCCAGCGTTCTCGGCCGCGAAACTTTCCGGAAACTGCGACCCCTGGACTCCTGTCTTGTTGTGGGCGCCGCCTCCCTGTTGCTGATTAGGCCGGTGGCCGGGCTGGGCAGCTTGGCCCTGGGCCTGGATAGCAGCACCTGGGGCCCAGGGAGCCCCAAACTGGATGGCGAATTGCTGAGCGAACGGGCTATTGAAAGGGTCATTAAACGGGCCGCTGTAAGAGCCATCGAACGGATTGCCGACGAGGGGGTCAGCGAGCAGATTATTGTGAGCATCAGCGACCTGGTTGCACTTCCTAACAACTCTCCCGGGCCGAATGCCGGCTTGCACGTCTATGGTATTTTGTCTCCCTGCAACAAAATTACTATAGCGCAAAGGTTTGAGGCGGTCATCTGCTCTAGGTTGAGGCGGTGGAGCAGCTGGAGCAGCTGGAACAATAGGGGCGGCCACAGCAGGAGCAGCAGAAACGGCGACGGTGGCTGGAGCACGTCGTGCGGCTGGTGGAATAAGAGCCGGTGGAAAAGGGGCCAAATCTCCGATAATATAAGGCTCAGGGTACCCAAAGGGTTGCAGGACGCCCAACTGAGCTACTGGTTTCTGCTGGGCGGGTGCTTGCTGTGCTCGTATGATCGGGTGTCCCTGTAGTAACTGTGCCTGTCCTTGTATGTACGCTCTCACTTGTGGTTGCATTATTGCTCGCGCGTGTTGGTCGAATAGTCGTTGTCGATCTTGGGCCTGCTGCTGCAGGAGCCTCGCTTGATTGTGGAGTTCGGCAAGCCTCGCATGGAGGCGTGGGATTGGGGGGGGTTCCCAGTTCGCTGCCACGGCCAGTAAGCTAAACTGTGCCAGCCTCGAGCAAGGCCGGTGACGGCGAGAGACTTTTACACACCGGGATCAACATGGGGAAACACCGGTACCGCCACGCCGTTCACATTCGGGTAGATCCCCCTGCGTCGCGCATCGTCGTCTTTGATCTTTTGCGAGAAGTTGATAGTCAACAACTCTTCGCTGACTTCGGGGTTCTCATTGGCAACCTTCTGCCGGGCCAGCGCCTCAGCAGCATGGACTTCATTTTGGTGGCGCTCCTCGACGCTGTCAAACAAGGGACAGTTGCCTTTCTTACCCCCTCTGCTTACGTCGTCGAAGTGGCCGTAGTCACAAGACTGGGAGCAGACGTAGCATTGCACGTTGAGGCAACCGCCTCGGGTGCACGTCATTTTGTTGCAACCATTTTCCTTGATGAAGGGAGTGCCGCCTACCATCGTTATCTAGTCAGTATCGTTCGGAAAGCGGGAAAGGGAGGGACCTACATTTGTTGCACTTGCGAATCATAGCGGCAGACATTGCCTCCTCGATTACACGCCGAGCGGAGTGCCCACGCTCCTTCGCGGCTTCGCCGCAAGCCTTGGGTATATGGGTCTCCTCTCGGCACAGGCGGCAACTGACCAAGCGGCACTCCGGGTTCTCGCACCGAAACTCCTTGTTCTCTTCGACGGGAGGATACTCGGCCGCATACGGGCAGAATGGACAATTCTCCAGGTTCTCGATTCCTGCCAATCGAAGAACCGCCTCCTGCTCGATCAACTCCAGGGCGTTGGCTAACTTCTCATCCAAGAAGAGTTCCTTCTGGTCCCTAGAAAAGGTCGCATCGCAGCCGTCTACTGACATGCAGCCAAGGTGGTATTTGGAAAGGCCGACCACATGTTCGGCCATTTGTTTGGCGCATGAACGGCAGAACCAGTGTGTGGTATCTCCGGCACAGTGAACCATGCTGCTGAGAGCCAGCTCCTCGTAGCAGCAACCGCAGTCGGCAACCGCCCCTTCGGCCTTGGCGCGCTGGAGGTTATATTCCTCCTCTTGAGCCTTCCGCTTCAGCTCGGCTTCCTTGGACTCGCGCGCCCGGGCCATCTCTGTACAAAAGGCACGGGCTGCATCGAATGCCGCTAGAGCATCAATCTCTGCTTGGTGAGCCGCGCTGTCACGCAAGGTCTGCTCGATTTGAGCGCGTTTGATGATGGCTCTCTGCAAGGCGTTAAATTTCTTCAGTCTGATGGGTCCCGCCTCTGGACTCCAAGTGGCCTTGTCAAGAGCAAGGTATGTCATGTAAAGTTGGTGGTTGTTCGCCTTCAGAGTGCTTTCGACGTCTTCAGCATATCGCTGGTGAAACGCAGCTTTGAGCAGGGCTTTCCTATTGACATGTTAGACAAGGGTAGAAGATCGGGGGAGGGGGTTTAAATTGGAATGGCATTTTGGTACCGGACCATGCGGAATAACAAAGCCATGCCATGTGACTTACCCCATCTTGATGTAAAGATTCTGGTACGTCTGGTCTTTACCAGCGAGGCGTGGGTCCTCCTCCTCAAACTTCCGGCGCATCTCCTCCTCCTCGTCCTTCTCAATCTTTTCTGGGCGCTTTCGTTTTAGTAAAGCCGGCCGCTTTGGATACGGTTTGTTATTTTCAAGGTCGTCTAGAAGGCGGGTGATGATGCTTTGCGACTCCCACTGGTGTTCCGCCGCTTGGATCTTCAGGTAGTCCGGGCATATGTCTGGGAAGCAGCTCAAGACATCCTCCTCGCATTTTGACCTCCCCTCATTTTGAGCGGCTGGCCCCAAGCTTGACCGAAGAACGGCAGGCATTTGTGGTGATTCTCCCCTGTCTCAAAACGTTAGTGTATTTGATATTTGACGTTGAAGTTACCCCGTATCCATTGGCGGAGCCGCATAAACTTGTCGTAGGGATGGCCGGTCAGTTGATATCATTTTCCAGGGATCCAGCAGTAAGGGCTCGGGTATCTCCGCGGTAAACTGCGGGATGGGGGAGAACAGGCGTCCTTAAACCAAAGGCAATCGATGACCTGCTGACGGAACCCCCGCCGACCCCTCAAAGCGACAACAACCCAAGCCGTGCAAATAACATGAAGAGTTGAGAAATAAGGTCTTGCGGCAAGCTCACGGACCTTAATGGCGGGTTCCAGTTGAAGAAAACAACTGGAAGCTGGGGAAGTTCTAAAGTTGGTGTAATCCCTGGTTGGAGCAACTGATGGTGTGCCCATGGCGGCGCTGGCATGTGCGCCCAAAATTACCCAACGGATGGGAGCGTATCGTGCGAGGATGAGGGGGAAAATGGAAAGACTTACCGTAGGAACTGGAAATTGTTGTCGTCAAAGCCACCGTTGAGGGCGACGTCGAGTTCGTCCACGGCGTCCTCGAAGTTTGGTTGGGCGGGCAAGGGCGGTGGAGAGGGCGGAGGAGGAGACGGCGAGTCAGAACTGATTACGATCACATCTCGGTAGGCCATCGTAAGGCGCCGGAAACTGCGTCGGAGTGAGTGAGGGGAACCGCTCGGTGAGGAGCGAGGTAGGGGAAAGAGCATGTAAACGGGTGTGATGGTGAGTGAGTTAGTAGCTTGAGTGGTGTTTCTGGGCAATGAGCAAGGCTACCGACCGAAACAATTAAACCACTTGGAATTGTTGCAGGTTGGATGGTTTGAAGTGGGGGAAGCCGCCACGACCGCAATGAAGTATGAACCTTTTAAATCACCTTACTGAGGACTGGGACGGGACAAGTGAGGTTGACTGAGAACAGCTTAATAAAAGCTAGCCATCAAGACCGAGGTGCGATAGCCCTTTAATAAGACAGTGACGGAATAAACCTGGGCTGTGAACAGACGGGCGTGTTACCTGAATCGCTGCCTCGAGTCTTTTGGCACCTATACTCGAGTCAGACACGTGCTGGTCCATTTCGCCTGGTCGGGGACGGGACTGACTTCATTGAGGACAGCCGAGCCGTTGGCTGAGTGGCCAGACGTTTGTATGTTGAGGAAGGCGCTTCGCGCTTGTCCTCTCCAACCGTGCACGGGCCTACCACAGTTGCTCAGGGAGGGAAGGCCTGAACAGGTAATTTTATGTAATTGCACGACCGAAAGGCAAGAGAAACAAACCTCGGTTGTTTTCGAGGAACTCCAACATTCGCTCATCTCAATTTGACTCGAGATGAGCGTGAACCTAACAATCGCACCGACACTCAACCGTCAGTCCGTCGTCATGAGATCTGTGCCCTTATCTTCAAATCGAAGATGGAGCCCATCAGCGTCACCGCTTGTCATCGAAATGAACAGACCACCCAACTGACGATACACAGTGGAACGCAACCCGAAGCCCGTGCTATCAGAGATCAGGGGTCCCATCTCTTCTTCCTTTTGACTAATTCTCAAATGCCTTTCTCCCCTCGAACGACAGGAGCGATCCACACTCGACAACCTCGGCCATCTTCATAACCCCGAGTCAGGTCCATCGTCACTGTCCTCCCTTTCCTCCACCTCCTCCTCGCTCTTCGTAATATTGAGCCGGCCACTGCGAGGGTTTGTGGGCGCCTTGGTTTAGTAGCAGTTTAGTATTTAGACTTCGGTTTCGTACGTGGAACCGGCTTGGCTGGCGTGGCTGACGGCTTGTGGGCGACCTCACCATGGTCAACCTCAAGCAGCCCCATGTTGTTCTCCCCATCCTCCTCGTCAACGACAGGAAAGAATCCCGAGGTCAGGTTGGCGGTCCGCGCCTCCTCTTCCTCTTCATACCCCTCTGGCAGAAAACCCCCGCCCATATCCTCATCCTCTGCCGGCCCAGCAGTAGGATCCCCCTCCTCACCATCACTCCTAACCTGCCCTTTGCTCCCCCGACCAAAAACGTCCACGTCATCTCCCACCTGCCCATAGTCCTGTTTGATCCTCTCCACAATCCGCAACCCCATAACAAACCGCCTCCACATCCCCAGGGCTGCCTTCCGCCGCTTGTCGTCCTCCTTCCTCTTCTTCTCCTCCTCATCCTTGGCCAACAACTCCATCAGGTGGTCATGATGCTCCTCGGCGATAACCACCCCCTGAATAACCGGCACAGCCATGCGATGCCCAAACTCAAAATCCACCACTGCCTCAGCATAGTCAATCCCCATCTTCTTCGCCACGCGCATGGCGCCGCGGTAGGGCACGTGCACAGCCCCCTCAGGGCACATGTGCTCGGCAAATAGGTCGATGTTGCCGTACTCGTTCTTGGGGATGACGCCGTTCTCGATGGGCGGCGGGATGATCCAGTCCGTCTGGTCGAAGCCGTACAGGCCCTGGAGCATCTTCTCGCCCGTGGCGGCCTCGGCCTCAGCGATCTCGCGGCGGCGGTTGGTCGTAGCCGCCCGGTAGGGGACCCGCTTGAGGGGCTGCTCGCCCGGCTTCGGCGCCCGCCCCTGTTTGTGCCAGGTCTCGGCGCTCTTGACCTGAACGACGTCCGCCCGTGCGTACACTGGCTCTTCTTCGGCGGCTTTGCCCTTGTTTTTGAACGTCTTGACTGGCTGGGCGCCCGGGAGCAGGGCTTCCTCGCGCTTGAGGTGCCGGGCCAGGACAAAGTCTTTGGATTGTTTGTAGTACTGGAGGGTTTCTTCGCCTTCTTTGACTTCTTTCTTCTCGGGCTTAGCGGGTTTCAGGTCCGTGGAATTCTCGTCGTCGTCCACCTCAGTGATGGGGTGCTTCTGATCGCCTCGGCCGTAGCCGCTCATGACGGATCTAAACCAGTCGAACTGGTCGTACCGTTTGACCTTGCCGTGACGGTTGTAGACCGGCACTTTCTCGACAGGCATGCGCATCCCCTTGGTCCGGCCGGGCAGCATTTGTCGTTTGAGGTAGCGGACCGTGACATCCTTAGCCGTGCCGTCGTGCGAGTGCCCAACAATGTAAGCCATCACTTGCTTGGCCTTGTCGGCTTTGCCACCACGAGGCTCAAGTGATTCGACGAGCTCTCGGTTTGTGGCAATTACAGCCTTGACGATCGGGTCGACGACGAGATACTTGTTTGTCACTGGCGACAACACTTCGGTCCAGTAATGAGGAAACTCCAGGTCAGTGTCATAAACCTTGCCCCTTCTTTGTGGAGCTTGCGGAACTTGAATGGCTAGGTCATCGTCGCTATCGTCGGCCGCCAGCTCGGAATCGGACGAATCTTCCAGCTGCGCTTTGGTGGGTCGTCTTGAACTTCGACTCGGGATGGTACTCTTCACAGCCTTCGTCACATCAACCCGCGTATTGTTTGACCTTTGTTGAGGGACACCGACAGGTTCCTTTTTTGGAGTATGACCGGAGCTGAAGCCTTCCTTCTCAGGATCCGCTTCTTCCAGTTTGTTCCATCCGAAACCCAACGGCTGGATATTGGCGACCAGGCGAGCTTCCAAGCCTAGCGCCCTGAGTAGCCCAGTGAAGAGTTGGGCCCCAACATCCCGGCTGCCGGCGCATTCCTGCGCGCACAGCCGGAACTCGTCAAGATCCCGGATTCGTTCCCCGAATCTGTCCTGGTCATGTTCATCGCTCCGAAAAGCCTTCGTCAGACGGTCAAGCCTCTCCAACGACATGTATCCCCACTTCCGTAGCCCAGGGGCAGTGATGCGGAACCGTTGCTTCCACCAGGAGGCCAGATATTTCATTAGTCTGAATAGAGGGTCCCCATGGCTCATGTCCACAGCGCCCTTTTCAAGACGCTCCGCTGCCGCGGTCCAGTCTCGAGCCTTTCGTGCCGGGACCTTCCCCTTCCCCTTGCGGTTCTTATTCGACTTTCCGCTCTCAGGTATCTCCTCCGGCACCTCTAGTCCGCTGTTTTTCCTCCAACGGTCGACCTCGGTCCATAAACTCGGCGGAAGGTGGGACAGCAAAATGCCTTGAACCGTCGGATCGCATAGCCAAGCGTTTCGGAGAGCATTATTCCACATTAAGAACTGAACATGCGCACAATGTGTGGCAACCCGTATCTTCCGCTCCAACTTTGACGGGCCCTTTTTCCCGAGCGCATTCGCCAAGGATATCCTCGTGTCCCTAATCAACGTCAATTCGAGGTCGCCGGTAGGCGTGGGAACATTGGTAAAAGCCGCTTGCGGCGTCTCGACGTCTTCGAACTCGATATCGTCGCCGTTATCGTCGTCATCGTCGTCGTCCGTTTCGTCAGCCGCCGCCTGGGTTTTTCGTCGTTTCGCGCATGGGACATCCTCAAAATCGGCGTCAGACAGAGACGTCAAAGAGCTGCCATCGTCATCGCTATTGTTTATTTCCAAGTTCGATGATCCATTCCGTGTCGAAGACCGCGGGGTTGAGCTCGCATCCAGGTCGTCGAAGAGCGTCGACTTTCGCGGCGGCACTACGAGACTCTTTTGCCCCCTCTTCTGCTTGGTTTTGATGTCATCATTAGGGGGAGGAGTATGATCGCGTAGTCGCTTGCGCGGTACATGAGGGGGCATTTCGGCTTCGAATTATTACGCGGTGGCGAGGCGGATGGTGAAAGCCGCTGAAAGGTTGGCAAGAGATGCCGTGATGGCGAAGGCGATCATTTGCCTGCCGCGGCTTGCTGAGGATGACAGAACGAAAGCTCGAGGTACCAGACCCTAACCCGGGTGCCCAGCCTTGCCGCCCATATGCCAAGCCGCTAAATGAGCGATCGGCGCCATGTGCCCCTTGGCCCCGCCAATCTCCGCCAACCTAAAGCTGTCGGGTGCCTTCGAGATCGTTCCAGTGACCACAAGGCCCCCGAGGCGCAGGCAACCAGATCTCGTCGTCGTCCACCTCGGCTCGCTTGGTCAGCGCCTCACCCATTACACAGACAACCTGCGGCGGCAACAGTTCGATTGCGCAATCCGCTGCCACCTAGCCGCTCTTCATCACTCCTTATTAGGGCGGCGACCGAGACGACCTGCCCGCAACCATGGCATCCACCGACCCCTCCAATAACTCCGACGAGACTTCGTACGTCAAGATGTCCTCCGCTGCCGTCGACAGCCGCGGCACCGACGCGGCCTTGATCGGCTCGCACTGCCAATACAGCTACTGCAACCAGCTCGACTTCCTCCCCTTCCAATGCCAGTCCTGCAACAAGACCTTCTGCCTCGACCACCGCACCGAAGACAGCCACGCCTGCACGAACCCGGGCGCATGGGCCGCACGAAAACGCGAGGCCGAGCTCGCCAAACACTCGGCGGGCGAGGGCCGGCGCATGCGCGACCTGGTCTCCCAAAAGCCCTGCGCCGACGACGGCTGCAAGACGACGATCGGCACGGCGCTGGTGCCCGGCGTGCACTGCAGCAACTGCAACCGCGACTACTGCCTCAAGCACCGGCTGCGCGAGGACCACGCGTGCAGCAGCAAGACGCCGATCGGGGCGCGGGCGGCGAGCGCGGCCCAGGCGGCTGCCGTCGCGGACGGGGCGAAGAGCGCCCTGGAACGGTTCCGCCTCTGGGGTCAGGCGAAGAAGGAGCAGGCCAAGGTCACGTTCTCGTCGCCAAGCGCCAAGCCCAAGGTTGCGCAGATGATCGCAGTGAATAATTTGAAGAAGACGGCTAAGGGTGATGCGAAGATTGCGCCTGAGAAGCGGGTGTATCTGTATGTTGAGGCTGAGGCGGCCACGGCCAAGGCGAAGCTGCCCAAGGGCGAATTCTTTTACTCGCAGGACTGGGTGGTGGGCAAGATGCTGGACGCTGCGGCACGGAGCTTACAGGTACAAAAT
Source organism: Chaetomium olivaceum (assembly GCA_039881045.1). NCBI lineage: Eukaryota > Fungi > Ascomycota > Sordariomycetes > Sordariales > Chaetomiaceae > Chaetomium > Chaetomium olivaceum. The sequence continues at coordinate 225,931 of JAYWVB010000051.1, read as the reverse complement.
ATCAACAACCAGTCAAACTCGGAGGAGGACAAGTTGCGGGTGTTTCATGTAGAAGGGGGGAGAATGTTGGAATTCAGCGAGAAGCTCGGGAAGGTGTTACAAAGCGGCAACACGGTTGTCTTGCTGAGAGGCGTTGGGCCACCGCCGGATTTGATTGAGACTTGAATTAGTGTTAAAGGAGGGTTTCCATCTTCGCATGGTTTAGCATAGCGTTTGGGTTTGACAGGCGTTTGCGGATAGATACCGGGCTGGGCGGCGGTCGTATGGGAAAGCAACCTGGACACCAATACTTTCCTGAAATAAGCATCGTACATTGATCGGAAGATTGATAAACAACACCACCAGAAACCGTAACGCCCCCGAGCCGTGAACATGACTGTCACATACAGAGCTGAGAGAAAGCCACCAGACCCAACCCTGCCCCCGCCGTCACACCTCACTCCCTCTTCTCCTTAGGCCTCTCACTCAACTGCTTCTCCCTCCCAATGAGCGGCGCGTTCCCCACGGCGTCATGGCCACCATACGCCTCAAACCCCTTATGGAACGCCCACTCGACCGCGTTCTCAACCGGCTTGTCGAAGATGGTCGGCAGGAACGGCACGACGGCCAGGCCGAGCCCGATCGGCGCCCACGTGCGCACCCGCACATTCTTCACATCCTTCATCGCCCGCCCGCTGTACCTCACCACACTGTGGATCGTAAACGCCGGCAAACCCATACTCGCCAAGCTCTGAAAGATCCCGCGCTGCAGCATCACGGTGCGGTAATCATCCAACGGCGCCACCGCACCCACACCCGCGCCCAACGCAGGGTCTGCCGCAGCCGGCGGCGGAGTCGTCGCATCCTCCACCCCCAGTATCTTCTGCTGGCGCGCGGTGAGCTCGAGGCGGGGGTTGAGGGCGCGCTGGTTATGCCAGTAGGCCTTGTAGCCCTCGTAGCTGACATCGCCGAGGATGTAGGCCCACGAGACGCCGTAGGCGCCGCGGACGAGCCAGGGGTGGGCGACGGGACGGAAGGATTCGCCAATGTCGGATGTGTAGGCCACGTAGCGGTGCGCCGAGAGCAGGATGGTGCGGAAGCGGGCCGCGTACGCAGCGTAGCGGACGTTGGATTCGGTGGAAGGGGGTGCGCTATGAGGGGGGGGTTGTGAATATGGGTTTTGGTTAGGGATGTTTGTGTTGCGTTGCGGCGGGCGTGGGGGTGGGGAGTTTAAGAGGGAGGGAGGGTTGGGGGGGGTTGTGGCGTACTAGCCGTCGACGAGCTCGTCGAAGAAATTCTCTTCGTGGTCTTCCTTGTCCATGATCTTCTGCAGCTTGGGGTTGAGCTTCTGTTTGTCGGGAAGCTTGCTCGGATCGAACTCGGCGGCGGCATTCTTCACGTCTTTTGCCACGCTCTGGGGCTGTGGCGGCTTGGAAGATTCATTCTGGGAAGTAGATGAGCCCGCAGGCCTGTCGGAGCCGCTACTCCAAGGCCACATTTTGCGATGTTGTGATTATAGAGGGTGTAGTGATGTGCGTGCCTTGCGAAGCCGAGTCACGATAACTATCACCCCACCATGAGGTCTGCGCGTCGATCGGAAACAATCGGAAGGGGCTTGGAACCCGAAGTCAAGATTTTCCGTGACCAAAAAAGAGCCACTGGTCTTAGGTATTTTGGTAGTCTAGCAGTCTTCCGGTGAGAGCCTGGTCGGAGATGTTCTGAACTGGAACTGATCGATTTTGAGCTTGAGCTCGCAATGTTAGTGACGTAGTTTAACTGTTTGTTCCCCACTGCTGCAATCGGGATATTCTGATGTGGAGCCCCGGCCCCGAAGCTTAGCTTGGTCCGTGCCCCTCCGTCCCGTCTTTCTGGCAAAATTTCGGGTGTTCAGGAACGGAGGTTGACGACCTGCGAGACCTTTTCACGTTTTGCTTGTCAAATATCGCGTCCTCCCTATCACTCCCGACAGGACTCCCACCACCGCCTCACCAAGCTCGATCCCCGACTCGACGCCAAAATGGTTCAGACCTACAGACTCTTCGGCGCCAACGTCGGCTCGCACTACGTCAGTTTCCCCGAATTGAAGCACCTCTCTTCCGCTCTCCCGAGAAGCTCCGACCGCCCCGCCCCCCGGGACCCATTGAGGTGCAATAGCTGACGTTACGGATATTACAGCTGGCGATGGGTGTCCTGAGCACATTGTTCGTGGGCTCATACGCCGCTATGGGTGGCAGCAAGCCCAAGCCCGCCACTCCCCCGATCAACGCTTCCAGCTCCGACGAGGCCGACTTCATCAAGTGCGCTCATATACCCCCGGATTTTCCCCAGGCTTTTTCTCTGACATTTTATAGGAAATTCATGGATCAGGCGGAAGCGGACGAAAAGAAGTCGAAGCATTAGCTTAAATGTGATGGGTGATCGGCCGAGGCGTGGGGAGGGCCTGCTGGCTCGTGTACAGTGTAAAGCTGGAGTTCAATAGGAGCACGATTGCTTGGACCACAACCCCTTCGAGACAAATGCACAACATATTCAGAAGCATTCTTCGTACTAACGCCGGCAGTTCCCCTTCGTGGGGGAATTGCTAAAGAGGCAATGCAGTGCCTCCCTTCTCAGGAAGTCTCGACTGCTTAGGTAGCCGCGCAGCAACCTATACCGTCGAGCCCGCAACCGACCGATTAGGTTCCTACAGTTCGAACCGGCAAGTTGTCCAGGATATTCCCAGCGTGCACACATGACCATCATTTTCCGGAACGCAGAGCTGGCACTTGCGCAAAACAGCTGTCATGAGTTCTTAACAGTATGATAACCCCCCGGTCGTGAATGTTTTGACCCATTTTGTGAGTCACAAAAAGAGATCCGTGCTGGCGGTATGGGGATTTGAAGTTGAGCCCAGTCCACGCCTATCGTTTATCTCTTCATCAACTTCATCGCTATTACAGCTCCCTTCGAACCAGACACTCGCCATTCTTCACAGGCAATTACCCACCTCACTTATTTGTTTATTCATTTACACCAAGAAGTCTCAATATTCTTATTCCATTTGAACATGGACACACTGTATCGCGATACCCGTCGGTCCGCGGACGAAGCCTGGAATGACGAGCGCATTTCCCGAGCCCTGGTTCAGGTTCATACCTGTGATTGCAACGTGACGCTCTCGCGTTGCCTTCAGTGCAGGCTTGCCACGCTTCGCCTACCGGGATGCAAACGGTAGCTTCGTCGTCCCAGGAAGACTTTGAGCCGAATGGCCACCTAGGATTCGTAGGCTTGCCCTTGGAAGGACCCGACGATGAAACTAACAAGGAACTTGCTATGGACATGGACAGGGATCTTGGCATGGATATTAGCACGGACCTCGGGATAGACGATGACACAGACTTCCGGATGGAGATTGACACTGGCTCCGTGGACATCGACATGGATGTTGACACGGACGTTGACACGGACGTTGACACGGACGTTGACACGGACGTTGTCATGGGTGGTGGTATGGACGTTAGCATGGACGTTGATATAGACTTGAACATTTCCTAGCCTTCACATAGACATCGATGTGGACCGATTTCTTTTTTTTCCTTTTATCCTCTTTCTTTTCTTTTCTTTTTCATTTCTACCACCAGTGCACTGTATTCCGTTAATCATCGTCTGAAGATGCTTTTCGCTATTACCACACCCTACAGTCAGCCACCCTTCCCATTCACGGCCCATCCCCGCACCAACCACCTAACTAAAGCTTTGGATTCATCAGCTGACCACCACGGCCACTGGGCAGTCCAGCTGCTCCCTCCCCGTATTTTACAACACCCACCCACATTCCGAGACCTCCACCGACAGTTGTATGGTGTATGTGGTTGTCTGGACTCGTTCAACATCTTTGAGCGTCCAATTCTTCCTCCTCCCACGCTTCATTGCCGGGATGGAAGCAGGAGCGTATAGATCATGTTCTCTTCGGTGTCTAGTACATCCCGCTGATTTTATCACTTGACGATTTCCAGTGTCATACTCGTGGACTTTCTCAATGTGGCGCAGACCGATATCCGTTGCATTATTCACCTAATTCTACTATTGTCCGCCAACGCTGATTTCCAGTACCACTAATGCTCGCGGTGGAATGGGTGGTACTACTTCAAGAGAGAAGGTAAAGAGACTCCCCTAGCAAAGGGGATTGGATATGGGTTTAACTTTAAGGCACTTTAGGACTAACGTTATTGGTATAGTATAATTGTTTATATGTAGGCTATAACGTATATTATAAGCGAGCCGAACATATAAGCGAGCCGAACAGTCTCCACCACAACGGGTCCCCTGCAATCTCAACGTTACATCTTCCTCCACAACTCTACAACGCAATATGTCCCTCCTTCAAAAGGAAGAGAGGGTGATCTTAGCCCTTCAAGCCTCCAAAACGACAAGAAGATAAGCCTTAGGGCTGCAGCTAAGCTCTACGATGTCCCGGTATCAACACTCCACGGCCGACGCGCTGGTCAGCGTGCACGACGCGATTTGCCAGCGAACTCGCGCAAGCTTACGGATCTCGAAGAGCAGACGATTGTTCAATACATCCTTGACCTCTCTACGCGAGCTTTCTCGCCTAGGCTACGTGGTGTAGAAGATATGGCCAACCAACTACTACGCGTACGCGACGCACCCCCTGTCGGCAAGCTCTGGGCCCACAACTTTGTCAAACGCCACAAACAGCTCAAGATGCGTCGTGTGCGTAGATACAACTACCAGAGGGCTAAGTGCGAGGATCCAAAGATCATCGGTGACTGGTTTACGCTTGTACGGAACATGATAGCTAAGTACGGTATCCTGGATAACGATATCTACAACTTCGATGAGACCGGGTTCATGATGGGCATCATCTCTACGGGCATGGTAGTCACAACCTCGGATGGCTTTGGCAGGGCAAAGCTAGCCCAGCCTGGCAACCGCGAATGGGCGACTGTAATTCAGGGAGTCAATGCCCTTGGTTGGGCGATCCCTCCGTTCATCATCTTGGCAGCGCAATATCACCTTGCCAACTGGTACCGGGAGTGCGGCCTACCCCTCGACTGGCGTATTGCAACTACCCACAATGGCTGGACTACCAATGCAGTTGGCCTAGATTGGATCAAGCATTTCGATCACCATACGGCGCCTCGGACAAAGGGCACGCACCGGTTGTTGATTCTCGACGGTCACGAAAGCCACCACTCCACCGAGTTCGAGCAGTACGGCAAGCAGAACAATATCATCACACTCTGCATGCCTGCACACTCTTCCCATAAGTGCCAGCCACTTGATGTTGGCTGCTTTGGGCCACTGAAGCAGGCGTATGGTCGCCAGGTTGAGGAGTTCATGCGCGCGCATGTCAACCACATCAGCAAGCTCGAGTTCCTTTGCGCTTTCCGCGAAGCCTTCTTTGCTTCTATCACAGAGAAGAATATCCAGGGTGGCTTTGCGGGGGCTGGCCTTGTTCCGTACAACCCAGAGAGGGTGCTCTCCAGGCTGGATGTCAAGCTTTATACACCATCGCCCCCAAACTCGCGGCCTAGTACTGCCGGCACTGTCAAACCCTGGGCTTCCAAGACACCGCACAACCCCAAAGAAGCCGACTCGCAGTCAAAGCTTATCAGGACTCGTATTGCCAACCATCAAGGTAGCTCCCCAGCTTCGATGTTGGCCGCCGTTGACCAGCTTACCAAAGGGACAATGGCTGTAATGCACCAGGTAGCCCTTCTTGAGTCAGAGGTGTCTTCGCTCCGCAAGGCCAACGAGGCACTAAGCAAGCGGCGGAGGGCCAAACGGACACGTGTACAGCTTGGAGGGTCACTTACTGTACAAGAGGCACAGGGTCTTGCGGACCAGAAGGCTGTAGGTGGGAGGGCAGGAGAAGATATACAGCCAGATGGTAGTAGTGCAGGGGGGGGTCAGAGGAAGGTTCGGCGCTGTGGGGTATGCGGCAAGCCCGGCCATAATGCGCGTACCTGCCAGGAGGCTGGGGAAGCCTCTGATTCGGCTTCTTCTAATGTAATTGTAGTCATTTCCTAGCGTTGTTGTGTGGTAATTGGGAATAGTGTCGGTAGAGCGGTGGAAAGTGTTCGGCTCGCTTATATGTTCGGCTCGCTTATATGTTCGGCTCGCTTATATGTTCGGCTCGCTTATAATATACGTTACCTAGTCAGTGTGCTCTTTTCTCTAATGTCCTAAAAGCGTCCAGGCGCTTACACCATACAGGCTACAGTCCCGATCCTTGGGCCGTGGCATCCATGAAAGGCCCTGGCGACACGCGGTAAAAAATGAAGATGCCTAATTAGGTATCTTAGAGATAGGTAAGGTTTCTAGCCTAATTCAAAACAGCAAGTTAAGCTTCTTCGAGATGGTCTCAGCGTGCGCAGATTTGATATACATGTACATGACATATGATGTCACTGTAGGTTTTACAAAGGACAGAGCGCAAGGTGTCTGATAACCTTACGCACGACATCTTGTCAGCAGTTCTCGTGCTATGACTCCAACCTTAGGTTGCCTACTTCTTTCCAAACCTAATTATGTCACAGAGGGAGAGAACCTTACAGGCCGAGTGGTGATTAGAGAGCTCCCTGTCAGGGTATAAATCCAAACCCACCCAGTCCCCCATTGCACTCCAAATCCTTTCACCCCATCAACCTTCTTATCGACTATCGCTACAAATCTCACTTGCTCAGCTCCCCAAACAAACCGATCATACTTCATCAACTCATCTACACTTAAACATGGACGCACTGCATTGGGATACCTTTGAGCTTGACCACGAACCTTGGGACAGCGACGTCTGTATCCCAGCCCAGGAGCTCATGCGACAATCCCCTTGCAACCAACACCTGTCTCGTTGCCTTCGATGCAGGTTTGCCCAGCTTCTATTGCTGCGTGCTCGACAACACCAGGGTGATGTGCCGGAGGACCGGAAATCACGACTCGAAATCGTCTGCTCCCCGAGCCGCCGCGCTTCGTCCCATCAGATGGAAACGGACGGCTTGCTGAAACAAGACTTTGAGACTAGGAGGAAGATGACAAACTCGGATCCGGAGCCTCGGCTACGGAGGAGCTTGACGATACAGCCGAAGAGCTTTGGCTCTGGAATAAGAGGCACGGAATTTCGGCTGATGACCGCTCTATCTTTTCACTCACCGGCGTTGCGGCTCCTATGGGTCCCAGAGTTTGTATCGCGTCGCGAGCGAGGTTTACAGGAGCTGGGAGCCGGTCGCGTCATATTTGGGCAAACATAGGTACGGAAGAGGGACAGGCCGTGCGCTTGGAGTCTGGGCTAACTGCGACAATCCCTGGATTTGGCTCTTGATTTGGTACTGGATCCGACGGCAGAGAGAAATATTATTTTGGCAATGATGTAGATCGAGGCAGCCTAAGAATATTTAGGTACCTAGCGGGTCGGGTTGGTGGAGGATTGGGCTGGGCAACGCCGTTTCAGCATGTCGTAATTATTGTATTGTACTTCATACGAACTAGTTTCGTGGGATACCTGCATGAGGAAGAAAGCTAGCTTTCTGGGATGTAGCGAGCAGGTGGGCTAGGCGACCGGCTCAGGGATTGACGACAAATGGATCACGGGCCTGTTGTACCGTTGGGTGACTTTTATCCGTTTTGTCTTGGTCATGTAACCGGCCGCATGCCTCCACGCGAGGCGAGGCGTAACTAGTGAATCAACCAACCAACCAACCAACCAACCAAGATACCATCGTTTAAACCGACCAACACTTTAGGCGCTAAATTCCCTGTTCTGAACTTCATGGTCGGATATATGGCTGGATAGGCTCCTACGTCCCAACCACCACCGTAGCAACCCAGTCTACATGCGATGGACAAAATCGTATTCCTTTTTTGATGCTTAGTAAGTAGCCTGGTCAGCACGGGCTGGTGTGTAGGTCATGGGGACTTACTCGTCGAAAACCGCAGTCCTCGCCATCTTCCCCCTCCGCCTATCCGGATCCGGGAGCATCAACCCACCCTTGTCCCCACTATCATTCTCATCCTCGTCATCAGACATCACGATATCGCCCTCCTACACCGCCTCGGGCGCCTTAACCGCCTCTATGACATTCGTATATCAGCCCACTCGAGGACCTTGTGACATCCGTGTTGATGCTCGCTGGGAATATAGATTCAGTGTCATCATCTGAGATGAAGAAAAGAAGAGAGCCGTTCGGTAATAGATTCCTCAATCGGCGCCATGGAATCGAAGAGGGGCTCCCCATCCTGAAGAAGAAAGCTTTGTGTGAGAGAACATTCAGCCGGAACTCGATGAGCGGAAGATGGTAAGAGAGCAACCAAGACGCCACCGCATAGAGCGGAAGATGGGTCCGTGTTACTGAAGACCGAATTTATTAGTTGATGGTCGTGGTACGAAGAGTGAAAGATAAGCCATCGCCGATCCGAGATGCCGTGCTGGAAAGCGAAAGGTGCTGGAAAGCGAAAGGTGGTTAGACAGTAACCAAGAAACCACTACGTAGAGCGGAAGATGGGCCACCATGGGTCCAGGATGCTAGAGAATAGACGGTAGGCTCGTGTTATTGAAGAGCAAATATGCTGGTTGATGTGTCGTGGTATGACGAGCGAAAGATGGGAAACTGTCGACCCCAGACAGCAACCAAGGTGCGACCGCGTAAAGCGGAGGATGGGCCCGTTTCGTTGGAAGGCGGATGTGTTGGTTGATGTGTCGTGGTACGATTCATGCAGCGAAGTCAGCATTGTCAATCTCGGGAGAGGACGTGTTAACAATAACAAGTGCACATCGACGGAGGTACCAACTAGGACCCGACAAACAAATACCGGGGTTGCTCATCTTCGCGCATGATAAACAAATTCCCGGCTTCGTATAGGGAGACGCGCCGCTGGGTAAACAGAGAATAAACATTCAAGTTGGGACAGAGCAGAGGCTGGTTGGGCAGAGGCGGCCCCACATGCTGGTATGATGACGCATCTCACAGGTTCTCTGCGGTTCTCTTGAGCGGTTTTAGCGGTGTTCCGTAGACGGATGTCGTATCAACTAGCACTCCGACACTTTAGCGCGGTATTCCGGCCAAGGAGAGAGGCCGATAAAGCGGAAGATGGGCCCCCGGCTGGACCGCCGTGCCGGTACCGGGGTTGTCGAAGAGGCTCAGAGAGCTCAGGATCTTCCTATAGTCAGTTAGAAAACTGACAAAGGTGTCGCCGGCAGGACGTGCTCCAACAACGCGACGATGGCGGGAGTGAGCAGCTCAGCTGCCCGAGTGGCCATCGCGACCAAGCTGCAAAATAAAGATCTCGGTTAGTTAGGCCACGATAGAGTCAACAAGAAAGAGACTGAAGGATAGGAAAATGGTGTAGAGAGTCTCAGGATGGTTCGGGTGGGAAGGGGGAAGACACAACAGAAAAAAAGACTTACACTGACCGCAGGACAGAACCCACGGACAGCCCGACGCGGCCACTCCGCCACCAGCCTTTCGCGTTGTCGAAGACGCAGCCCAAAAAGGCACCGACCCCGGCTCTACCGAGCAGGAGGGCGAAGGAAAAAAATATTATATAAGATTATGATAAAAAGTATAGACGAGCGCTGGGGACGGTGTCTAGGAATATGGGGGAGAGAAAGGGAGCACGAAAGAGAGTGAAGCCGAGAAATTATTATACGCCATGGGCAATACACTTTGTTGCCCTCACCTTCTCTCTAACACAGATCAAGTTAGGCATGCGTTGCATCATACAATACATCCATCGAGAAGGAACGGCAAGGTTGAACTACCTTAGCCTGGCAGCTGTACCCTTAGCAAGCGATCAATGGTAAGTGCGTGCTTCTTTCTGTTTTGATCCATGGGACGCAAAGAGACAGGCATTAGCGGATACAATAAATGCAGGGCCAAGCTGAGTCCGGGAGCACTAATGGTCGCGGACTGGAGCCCACAAATCCATGAGCGAGTACGTACATTCCTAGATAGTCATTTCGACACCGAGGCCCAGGACATTGAAAGTCGCCACCGCTGGAGAAAAGTAGCATATCAAACAAGCAGAGCAAGGGCTATCGGTATACCGTATATACCATGTTGGGGAAATCCAATACAATGGCACCGGCATCGGCCCTAGCAATAGCACTGACGCGAGCCAGTCATCGCTTATGAAACAACGATTCATGTGCTTTAGGCCCCTACATTGTGTAAGCTGGTGGTACGTTAGCCGGCTGGGTTCCGCGACAAAACTGAAGGACTCGGGCGGTATTGGTATGCAAATAGGGATTTTGAATGGTAATGGTTGTGGAATGGTCATGAATTTATACGAGCTAGGAAGCGATGCAATGGATTCTGTGACGCTAGAACCATATATATGCAGCGAGGATGCCTTCGTTATGTGATTCTGTTTTCCCAAGTTGATACTGGCTATCCTCTAATGCGGAAAGAATCACTTTTTGTCCATATCAAGTTCTTTCGCTTGCCATTCTCGAAGTCCTTATTTTCTTCAGCTCGCAAAATCCTGCACTTGGGAATGCTCGCGCTCTAGCCGGAGTGGTGCAGTGGGGAACGGGAGCAACCTCGTTTTTGATTGCGTATTAGAAATGTTTATCATGCAACGCTGTTGCTTCAGTTCTATCCCGGACGTTCCAGCTGACCCAGTTGGGCGCTGCAATACAAAAGAGGTTCGTTTATTATCATGTCATAGGAACATTCATATTGTCACTGTAGGCCGATCATTCTTTCAAACCCCCAAAGTGATTTTTGAAGATCGGCGCCCCGAGGGGCGTCCCAGGCAATCGCGACGGAGGAGTCCCCAACTCGGGCTGCACTTGGTGCTCGCCGGCACCCGAAGTCTGCCGTCCTCACCCGCGGCCCGTCCGCCCGACCCACCAGGCGAGGCACGGCGACAGACGATTTGAGAGACGGTTTTCGCTCTCTCGGCACGTCATTCAGGCCCTCTTTAGCACGCAGCAAGAGGAGCCGAGAGCTTCACGTTGCAAGCACAGATATGGACCTCCTACCCACGGTAGTAGCCATTCCGGCGCTAGTCTAGGTGTTACTGAAGCATGTCAAAGGTTAAGCCGGGACGAAAGGGACGGCTCACCGACCGATTACCGCCGTGGGGGATGTTGATGGGACCGACGGTTGCTGACTGCGACCCGCGTGCCATCGAGCCATCGTCGGGGGGGTCGCCGTTGGCAGACCCATCCTCGGACGAGGCAACGTGGGTCGACTCATCGTCGGACAAGTCATTGTAACTAAACATAAAGTTTTAGTTCTGGTCGCCGCATTGTAAGACAGCTTAAGCGCAGAAACATGAAGTTATTACACAACACCTGATCAGCTAATGAAAACCAACACTGCACCTTGTGAAAGGAGCAGATAGAGTCAGAGTTCGAGGGTTCTGCTAGGCAGTCAGAGTCCATGATCGTAGCAGGCGTTAGTTTGGCTTTATCAAGAACGAGTCAACTCTACATACTACTTCACGCGTTTCTGGCAGGTATTTAAATCCAGGAGATCAAAATACGTCTTTCAACAGGGGAGGTTGATGTCGATGTTTATACCAGGGTTAGGGTTACACAGACAACGTGGGCGACTTTCAACTGCGAGTGGATTAACTAGGTATTTCCGTACCCCAGGAAACCCCCACACTTCACACAGTACGGGGAAGGGAACGTGAACAGTGGGGCTCCGATTTCGGCAATAACTCTCTGGCTGCACTTAGTTATCCGCGCTTCAACACGCGAATTCGCGCAAAGTAGGTGCCGTCTTTTTGAGCTGATGCTGGAGCTTGATTTATCAGCGCTAAAACAACACAGAGGACCAATCCCTCACCACGTGATAGTGGAAAGCATAATGGAAACGGGAACTCATGATCAATGACCATCTCCTCCCGGCCTTGAGCAGCCTCTTCCTCGATTAGCCGATCTATTCGACTTTCTCCATTCTCTTAGTTTCTTGTCGCCGGGCTTGGCACCTTTGTCTCGGCGGTGTTGTGTGTCCCGATCGCCGTCCATACTCGGCGCCTAGAAATACGGCACCGGCCGGAACTCCGCTTTATTAGACCAAAGGGTCAAAGTGTGAAAGATCAAGATGAAAGATAGCGGAGTGGGTGGTTTAGAAGGTCCCAGAGCACCACCCCAGCTTCAATTAGACGCCGTCAAACCGTCACAGTTGGCGGCAGCAGCAGCATCGGTCGCGGCAGCACCTCGGGCTCTTCCGTCACCAGTGATCGCTACGGAGCCCAAGACCGGCAGTGACACCACCACGAAATGGAACACCAAAAACCTAGGCCTCCGGCTCGGCGCCGATTTTCTCGGAGCAGCCTCGGCCGCCGTGCTCGTGGCCCCAATAATATCCATCATTGACCGGTAAGCAAGCCCACCAACCGCACGCACCCTCCCCACCATCCCCTCCCACTTACACACATACCTACTAACCTCCCCTTCCTCCCCAGCTCAATAATGGAAAACGCCTCCGGCCGCCGGCCCCTCGTCGAATCCCTCAAATCCTCCTTCCGCACCCTCCTCCGCACCCCGCACCACATCATCCTCTCCAAGCCCTTCGCCCTCATCTTCGCCCTCTACGGCGGCACCTACCTAACCGCCAACACCCTCGACACCGCCACCTCCACAGCCCGCTCTCTCCCGGCGACCCACGTCACCTCGGGCACCGCCAAATTCGCCGCCTCCTCCGCCGCCAACATCGGCATCTGCATCTACAAAGACAAGTCTTCGTGCGCCTGTTCGGGCCCCCCGGCATCGCCCCCGGCCCGTCACCTTGCCCAGCTACCTGCTCTTCGCGGCGCGCGACTGCCTGACCATCTTCGCGTCCTTCAACGTGCCGCCGCTGCTGGGGCCCGTGCTGTCGCGGCGGGTCGGGGACGAGGTGCAGCGGTACGTGGCCGGCCAGACGATGGCGCAGTTTGCGGCGCCCGCGGTGGTGCAGCTGGCGAGCACGCCCGTGCATCTGTGGGGGCTGGATGTGTATAACCGGCCTGGGGTGCCGGGCGGTTGGAGGAGAGGTGGGCGGTGGTGAGGAAGAATTGGGCGGTGAGCACGGCTGCGAGAATCTGTAGGATCGTGCCGGCTTTTGGGGTGGGTGGGGTGGTGAATTATAAGGTGAGGAGGGGGTTGATGGAGAAGTTGGTGTGAAAAGGGTATGGGATGGTGGGTGTTGCGGGCTTGTTCCTGTTCTTGTGTCTGTGTTTGGGGTTAGGGATCTGTTTTTTCTCGGTGATGGCTTCTCGCGTAGCAGGCGTTCAGGGTTGCTGCATATTGTCAGCAGCAGTCGCATCGGCGTTGGGACCATGGGATTTTAGATGATGACTGCTCATAGACCATTTAGAAAGAGGGCTGGGGGTAATGGGACGGAAAATGGGTTTCCGGGGATCAATCCACCTCTTCTCAAGATGCTCGAATGCTCTCCTATTTCTATTTACCGCCGCATTGAGCGGTTTGTCGCAAGTCTCAAAGAAACCCCGCGCTAATCAGCGCCCTCGTTATTGCCTCCTCCTCCAGCTTCGCCGGGTCCTTGTACCCCTTCCCCTCGCCGGTATCGATAAAGTTCTCCCAGAACTTCAGCCCCTCGATACTCTCCTCGCGGCACAACACGCCCCTCTCCTCAGCCATCTCCAACTCCTCCTCCGCAACACCAATGCTCCACCCAAAACGCTCAGCGACATCCCTCGCCGTCACCCCGCGGCCAAACATGTGCCAGTCCCACGGCACCTCCCGCTCGGGCGGGAACTCGTGCAGATCTTTCAGCCACCCAAGCAGCGCCTTGATGGTAGTCTCATCCGTCCACTCCCGGCCCTGCACCACTTTCACCCCGGACTTGAACGTCCGCAGACGCACCGGCAGACCCAACGTCTCCCACAGCGCCGCGGCCTTCTCAAAATCCGCCGGGCTGACTAGCTCAACACCTCCGCGGGCGCGATTAAACACAGCCCACAGATCAACAAGCGACACAATACCGCCGGCGCGCTTCAGCACCCCGCGCCGGTCATCCGTCAAGAACTCGGCCAGCGTGCGGGCCAGCTCGGAGAGATATAACGAGTCGCTGCCGCCGGCGCCACTGCTGCTGCCGACGATGTCCTTGGTGGTGATGAGCCCCAGCTGGCTGACCGAGTCGGCGAGCAGCGCGTTCTCGCTCGCGCTCGACGCGCCCGACGCGCCCTTGACCTGCCGCGCGAAGGTGTCGGCGAGCGCCACGATTTCCTTCGCTGATGCCATGAGCGCCTCGAGATCCTCAAAGGCCGTGCCGATGACGAGCTCGTTGTTCTTGCGCATCGCTTGGCTGTGGTGTTCGAGGCCGGCGATACCCGCGATTTTGGGGCGAGACTGCGAAGAGGAGGTGCCCGTTCCGTCGCCGTTGGGGCTGCGGAGGTCTTCACCGGGCCGGGAGGCTTTGGGGATGGGAGGGGCGCCTTGCAGGAGCCATTTGCGCTGGGTCATGGAGCCTTTGAGTCGTTCGTAGAATATCTTCTCGCCCCCGCCGCGGAAGGAGATCTTGACGCTCTCCGAGCTTTCAAGGCCAGGCGGCACGGCACTCAAGGCGTTGAGGACCGGGCCGGGGGATTCTGTATGTGTTCGGGTCTGTGGCGTGAGCTCAGCGGCGACGTCGTGGGAGATCAGCGGCCCTCCACACATTTCGCAAGAAAGCAGTGAGGGGTGATTGAGGAAAGTACATCGCGGGCACTGGAACGATGCGTCTGGATCCGAGCTCCGAGGCGACGAGTCGAGGGCGCGGTCCAGCCCAGACGAGAACTCGGGAACGGGTCTCGGCCGAACTGGGAGTGGAGTTTGCACTGCTGGACTGCTGGGCTGTCGGCTGGTAGCATTGGAGATGGCCGCTTTGAGAACATGGGTCAAGGTGGGTTTGATGCCGCAGGCAAGACATGGGGGAAGCGGCGTGTGGACGCTGGCAGTCGTCGGGTCGAAGTTGGAGGGCACCGGGTTTGAGAAGCTACAAATGGTGCAGACCCATGTTGCACTGGTTGTTGGGGCTGTTTCCACGGGCGTTCCTCGATGCGGGCCACCGTGGTGTTGAGCCGGCGAGGAAGTATTGCTCCGCGAGGGGGCAGCCGCAATACCTGGTGACCGGGCCTGTAAAGAGGAGCGCTTCGTCGCCTTTGGGATCAGTGTAATCTTGGCTGACGACTTGAGAAACCCGCCCTAGCGAAAAAAGGGTCAGTATTTAACTCAACCAAGAACGGGCTGCTTCGTCATACTCACATAAAACTCAAAACGCTCGACGCTCTTGAGATCCAGGGCAACCGAGTGCTTCCTTGGCTCGGCCTTGTCCACATAGCATATCCGATGCGAGGTCAAATAGACTTGGCCATTCTGGTGGTCGGGGAGCTTGTATTTCCTGTATGGAGGGTTTGTTAGTTAGACCTAGCCGAGGTAATCCTAGATAGCCTAGCCTAGATAGATAGCCTAGATGGCCTCGATGCTGAATGCCCGGAACTCACCCCTCATACAGCCCCACATTGTCTTGCACGAAGAGAAGGTCTTCATCGGGCAGGTACGCGGGCCGCAAAGCGGTTGTCAAGTCGATGTGCTTTAAGAACATCCGTCATAGTCGGGGGCAGGCTCTCCCGAAGTGGTTGGAAAGCTGGAAAGTTGGAAAGTTGACGGATGGTGAAGGGTTCATCGCCTGTCCCAAGCATCGATAGGTAAAGAAGGGTATGTATGTATCGATCACGCTACCAATGCCTTGGCCGTTGACGGCAAGTTAGGTGGGACATATATGGCTTTATCGCATACCCTATATTTTTGTACTATGCAGGAACCAAAGCTTACATATACCCGAGTTTCAGTGGCGCAGGGGCCCCCGCACGGACCTTAACCCGCCCCAGCCCACACTTTTTGACGACGCTTTGATGCCCTTTGTGCCCGTTGTTCTCGACAACCTCACCGCTCTCATCGACGGCATCGGCGCGCACATCTCCCAAATATTCCCAAAGCTTCTCTCGAGGCTTGCAGTGAATAGATCGCGATCTATACCCCAATATTCGCGCGCTTTTGTTAACTGGCGACGTCCTGATTTTTCCCAGCACATAGCACAATCACAGCCCGTGAACACCAACATGATGCCGACGTGGCCAACCGCCCCGCCTCCAGGCGCTCAGCCATCGACTGGCTACACAAATTCCTACTCCGGTAAGTCGGAGACGCGTCAAAACGCGGGGTTGAATTCCGAGCTATCCCGTATCGCGAGGTTCGAAATCCTTGGAAGACCACCGCTGACTCCTTTAACAGCTCCTGCTTTCACCACAGTTCAGGTCCGACAGTCATTCGGCCAGTCCTACTCTACCCCGCAACCTCCCTACCCCGTCGCGCATACTTACGGCCCTTCCCATCCTCCCGCGCCGAGCGCAGCTAATATTGCAACGAACGTGAACCCTGCGCCGCCTGCCGCCCAGGAGCAGGCCAAGACGAAAATCGACTGGCCGGACTCGGTCCGCCGATATGTCCAGCGAGCTTTCATCCCTGCAAACTTAGATTCCAGCGTAACAAGAGCGGATATGGAGGCCAAACTGAAGGAGACGATAACCCAGGCAAACGAGAAAAACGTCATGTATTCCCTCGACTGGGACACAATGCCTCTTCCGCAGCAAATGATCCGAGAGGAGCGCGCGCGCGCGTCGCTTCCACTACACTCCAAGTCGCAGGCGCAAGGCCCGGCCCAGGCCCCTGGCACCAAAAAGAGGAAGTCTTGGGACTTGACCGACGCGGCAGCCCTCCAGTCAGCTGCTACAACTCCGCCATGGCGGGCCGGGGCCGGTCGCCTTGAGGACCGTGTCACCTTTTCGCCCGACAGGCGCCAGGGCGACGAGCTCCCTAAGCATACCAGTAAGTTCAACCGGGCGGATAAACGCCAGAAGCGCCACGAGGGAGAGTACACGACGTACCGCGAGGATACGCCGCCCCCGGGTGACGGCCCTGTTGTTGGCACGTGCCAAGATCTAGAGAAGCGCTATCTTCGTTTGACTGCGGCCCCCAAACCATCTCAAGTTCGCCCCCCACAAATCCTGCGTCAGACGCTGGAGCTGCTGAAGAAGAGGTGGAAGAAGGACCAGAACTATTCGTACATCTGCGATCAGTTCAAGTCCATGAGGCAGGATCTCACGGTCCAGCGTGTCCGCGATGATTTCACAGTTGAGGTCTACGAAATCCATGCCCGGATTGCCTTGGAGAAGGGGGATCTCGGTGAGTATAATCAGTGCCAGAGCCAGCTCAAGGGGCTGTATAGGCTGGGTCTGAAGGGCAAGGCGAACGAGTTCAAGGCCTATCGAATATTGTATTACATTCACACAGCAAACCGCACGGAGCTAAATAACGCTCTGGCAGATCTAACCGCAGCAGAGAAAAAGGACAAAGCCATCAAGCACGCCCTCGATGTGCGTTCTGCCCTCGCCTTGGGCAACTACCACCGCTTCTTCCAACTTTACAACGAGACCCCCAACATGGGTGCTTATCTCATGGACATGTTTGTCGGTCGGGAGCGCCTCGCTGCTCTGTGCAATATATGCAAAGGGTGGGTGTTCTCCGTTGTTCCCAACGTATGCTAGGCGCTAACTTTCCACTAGGTACAAAATGGACGTGCCTCTGCGCTTCGTGACCGAAGAGCTCTACTTTGAGTCTGACGTGGAGGCAGCGCAGTTCATTCTCGACCACGAAGGCCAAGAGCTCCTCGAAGATCGCAACGGCACTATTGTCTTCCTAACTGGGAAGGCCGGCTCGCGGTTCGAAGGAGCGCGCGCCAAGGCGTTCTCCCGCGTCGACATCAAGGGACAGATTTGATTTGATGTCCCTGCTTTTTTGATCTCTTATCACCTTACCATTGGCGTTTTTCGTTACCACGCCGTGGCATCCACCAAACCCATCTCCGTTTTCTTTCCTGCACGTAATATTTCTTTCCTCCGCCCAGTGGGGTGTTCAACAACAGCATCGTCCCGCTTCATTATGTTGCCGTCCAGGCTGTTGGCTCTTGCCAACACCGACCGACAAGGCCTTCCGCGGAGCCCAACCCCTCACAACATGGTCACCGATCTTTTTCTCGGAGTCAAAAAATGACTTGCCTTCACATAATGCAGCCCGGCTGCTGCCTCTTGTTCGCGCCTCCAGGAGGGCTAGTCGTTTTTGGCTTGCTATCGCATCGAAAGACGAAATCGAGATCGGCAACCGACTGCGCTGCTGTGGCAAGCTAACCCGTGGACGAAGCTGATGATGGCAATGAGCGAGACTTGGCCGTAGGCCACTTCCTCCTTGGTCGCCAAGTGTCGAGCAACGCTTTCGCCCGTTGTGGTTGTTCATCGAAGCGACACGCTCCCAAGGGCGGGTGATGGGTCGAGAAGTCAAAACTCGGTACCCCCCTTTCACTTGGTCGAGCTTTCGCGGTTACCATGCCTCTACTTCGACGTTCTTTTTGCGCTTCAGTGTTCCCCTGCCATCGATACCCACGGTGGAGAGGGAACAATTGGATGGATCTGTCCGGTCGGTACACTGGTCCACATAGGTTTCTGAGAAATGGGTTAGAGCTGCTTCGGCCTGGCGTTTGGAGTTTGAGGGTGGGCATCATCGGCCGCGTGTATGTATTTAGCATTTAGTGCATGTCTCGCCCTTACGGGGGTCTTTTAGCAAAAATCGTAGATGTTACCGTACTTACTTCAACTTCTACTTGCATAGAACTGCACCTTATCGCGTTCCGTTCATTGACGACTGGTCTCACAGGCTACTTTGCAACATTTGTCCTACAATGGCCACCATCCCTTCAGGCTCGGGTACGTATGGGAATGAAGGGACGGAGTCTCAAAAGCAGCCCCAAGCAGGGTTGACAGATATCGTCATTGTGTGCGTTTTTCCTATTAACTTTGCGTCACCGAGACGTCAGAAGTGCGTTTGTTCTGGTCTCGGTCCGCCAAACCCGACCTTGGCCGTCCGAACCATCACCGCATGCCTTCCTATACGAACCAAGTACGCGAGCTGAAGCGAGTACGATAACCCTGTGGCACGTGGAAACGTGGCAGACGTTTGGAAGCAACGGTTCATCCAGAAACAGAATTTCGCATCGCGTGGGTTGAACCAAGAGTTGAGACGGGCCTTGTTCGTTTTGCTCACTCCATCTTGCCCCTTACCTATTCTTTTCTTTTTACTTTTTTTTTCCTTTCGTGGCCATCTTCCTACACAGTAATGCTTACCCAGGTTGGGTTGGGTGTGGTGTGTAAAAAGCAAAGCATCAACGGCCTGACCATCATTTTCTACACTACTCTCGACTGTTTCTTTGGTCCGTAACCGTGAGTCAAGACACTGCGCCGCCGGCCGGGATTGTTTCAGCCCGCGGTTTCATCTTCCATGGGTGGGCTGCTGCCGATCCGAGGGCGGGGGTGTGCATAGCATAGCCTAGCCAGCCGGCCGTTGGTTATGGCACGGGGAAGCGAAAATGGGAAAGCATGAATTTGAGGATTTGTAATTCGGGGATTTGGAATTTGACATCTTGGGTTGTTGTTAGTTTGGTTTGGCTCGGCGGTATTGCGGCTTTGTGAATGGGCTGGGCGGTCAGACTGTCATGGAAGATGCTGTGATGCCACTGATGCGTACTGTGTGTGCTGCAGTGGGTGATATGCGCCAGGGTTCTAGGGGTTCTGTGGAACTGCTTTGGAGGAATCGGAAAGCCGATCACTAACGACGTCATCGCGGGGCCGCTACCGAGATGGGAAATGCCGCAGATGGTCCTTCGCTTTTGGGTCTTGGGATATCATGGTACGTATCGTGGCACTCAGACGAGGACATGGAGAACATCCACGAAAAGGAAGAAAGTTCTTTGGCAAGGAACACAGCCCAGCGTTCTCGGCTAGGGCCCCGCTCTGATAGGTATGCAAGGCATGTTTATCAGAAACGCTTGGGATTATCCTCGCGTTGGTTGCCCATGGCGGGGTGGCGGATTGCGGGGTCAAATCCTCGTGAGCGTCAACAACAGACAAAATAACGAATGCTGACACTGAAACTACATGTCGTAAACGGGCTATAACCAACCCAAGAATCCTGGTTGCGTGACAGAGTGGGAAACCCTCCAGCGGTAAAGTAAGTTATGACAAGCACGCGACAGACACCGTGATGCACACCTGCTCCCTACCCAGCCAACTGCCAGGCCTCCCGCATCTTGCATACACTCCACTACGCTAGAAGAGAGGAAGACATGCTTGCTGCGTGACACAGGCCCGGGACAGACAAGCTTGGCATTCCCAACTCCCTTTGTTCATGCAGATGCCGTGTTCTCGAACACGATGATCGCCCGGGGGCCGAGAGTGGCCTGCAGCTGCAGGATCCAGGGGGCGGTGTCTCAACGGGACAAGAATGGCGCGAGTTACGTAGGTAGTGAAAGGTGCACTTCTTTGGTTCAAGGGGAGGCCTGAACAACGGCGGGATGGAGGAAACCTGAATGAGCGCAATGGGAGAGGAGGAGGGTCGGCAGTCTCCATTTCTCGCTGTTACAGCTGAAATCCGTCCAACTCGTCCTTCCGGAAAGTTCCATGCCAGAGCCATGGTCGAAAAGAAAGACAGCGGCCGAACCAGCCCCTCGTTGTATGTACCACACCATGGGTTCCTGCGGTGGCTTTTGGGAAGGATGATCAATGCAGGGGCTGCTTATCGATAAGTTGCGATGCTTCTTGTCAGGGATTGGCCTCTTTCACCTCGCGAGAGGCAGTTGCAGATATTGCATTCTAATAAAATGCCGTGACCCGTATGCGTGACCTCAACATATCAGGTAAAGCGTGAAGACGGTGGTACGATGATTCTGTCTGTCACTCAATAACCTGCGGCTATCATGATGAGATGGTTGGAGCCTGACCCTGGTCCATTTCGTGGCGTATTGGTTTGGTTGGTGCCCTCGCGAGTCGAGACAACAAGGAACACGCCGAGTCAGCGCTTGCAAGACCAACCAGAGGTCCAGGTTGAGTTGGTCGCAGATGGGCAGCGCCCTAGTCATTGTCACTAGATACTCTGAACTGTCACTGGGAACCCCATTTGTCGTCGCCTCCCACTGTTGTGAGTCTGGTGAAAGGTACATACTTCCAATATCTACCTCGCTAGTGCCTTACAAAGCCTCTAGTTGTACCATAACATCATCAACTCCAACCCAAGAATTCCCAAATCCTTCAACAGTCCATCAAGTCTTGTCCCATCCATTCATTCGTCCATTCATCGCCTCCGCCCCAAACCACAACTGCAAAGTAGCTAGAAAGCGAATCGGTTGCCCGATAGAATAGCAACGACCAAGAAAAAAAACCAAAACAAAGTCGGGTATACTTTGACGGAAAACACAACAAAAAAGGGGGAACCTACAGAAGGGGAGCTGAAGAAGCGAAAAACCCAGTACCCCAACCCATCGAGCATAAAAAAACAGAAAATATCCCCCCATTTCATCCCAGTGAATCATCCCCCAGCAAAACAGACCCTATCACCCTCACAACACTCTTCACTCAACATACAATAGCAACTTCTCGTTCCGCTGTAGTGCCAAGTCCAAGTCGTTGTTGCTCATTAGTGGGGGTTTGTCGCCGGTGGCCTCGTCCTTGTAGCTCAGCTGGGGGTCCTCGCCCATAGGGATCTTCAGGCGGTCGATAATTCGGTCGTAAAGGGCCTCGAACTGGATGTCGGCGGGTACTTTGATGGCGATGATGTCGCCGTTATAGCTGAGCTTGACCTTCATGGAGGACCCCGCCGCTTGCATGCCCGGTGAGAGCGAGGTTTGCGACGGCTGCGAAAGGGACGAGACCTGCCGCGCCATCGGCGGTTGTTGTTGTTGTTGCTGCTGCTGTTGCTGCTGCCGCGGTTGTTGGTGGCTAGCAAGACCGCCGTAGCCACCACCAAGATTTTGCTGGGAGGACTGACGAGAGCCGCCGTCGGCGGGGGAGTCGGCGGACGAGGGCCGTGAGCCGGCTGACAGGCGATACTCCTCATCGAGCGTGCTCGGGTCGATTTCGTAATCACCCTCCCTGGGGGCGAAAAACTGTTTTACCAGGTTGCACTTGGCAATATACGGCGGTTGACCAAGGAGGCTCTTAACGTAGGCGTCGAGGTTGTGTCGGCGCCCTTCCGTAATCGCATCCGTCACGTAGTTAACGGGACCGGGCATGTAGGGTAGCGTCCGTTGCTTCTTGCCGGTGGTTCCGGCCTCGGTGGGGAATTCGGTGAGCAGGGCGATCTGGAAATCGTAAAAGTCTTCGTAGTATCGCGCCAGTTCCCAAGTGCGGCCGTCTTCGAGCTCGGCCTCGATAACGAACCAATATTTGTCCTCCGCAAAACAGTATCTAGGGATCCGAGCCGAAATGGGCGCAAACAACTGCGAGTTGGGTGCGGAAGAGGGCTGGTTTTGTTGGGTTGGTGTCTGTTGCACATTGTATGCCGCCTGCGGCTGCTGTGGTTGCTGCTGAGCAAGTTGCTGGGCCTGCTGCTGCTGTTTTGTTTGTCAGATATGATGGCTAAGAAGTAAGTAACAAACGAGGTCGACAACTTACCATGTTGGAGCCCGGGCCTTGGCTAACCCGTCCACTACTACTAGGTTGCTGAATACTCATGCGCTCCATTCCCTGCTCCATCGACTGCGGCTGGGCGCCAGTCTCAAATTTCCCGAGTGTGATGCTCGAGTTCTTATAATCTGCTGCCATCTTCTTCCACTCTTCCACCTTCGGAATACCGGCTTTCCGCACGGCCTCATGGGGATTCGCGACCGGTGTGTTGGATGCCATATCCCGGATCTCGATGAACGAAACGGGAATCAGTCCTGGGCCGCCGAGCCTTCCTATGGGCTTTGCTACAAACCACTCGGGATTCGACTGTGCGATTACGATAATGGCTTCGCCCGCCTTTGCCTCCAGCTCATCGCCCCTCTCAGCATGGAAGTCGTAAATCACAACACCGTAGACCATAGCTCCGGACTTGCCCCCCGACTTCGAGTTGCGCTGAGAGGCCATCGGATTCATCGCTGCTGGCCCGTCACCGTAGCCAGAATCGTGATCGGGATGCTTGACGGAATGCGCGCTGTCTGGTTGGGACTGGCCACTGTCGCGCTCGTTGCGCCCGAGCGACTGGAAAAAGCTCACAGGCACTAGACCAGGGGGATCGGGTAGCGCGGGGTTGCACGCCTCGTACCAGTCTGGGTCGTTTTCACGCCCGATGACATGAAAGAAATCGCCGCGAGAAAAACTAAGTTCTTCTGGATTCTGCGCGGTGTAATCGTGAAGCGCCCGAATGACCTGTCCCACACCCCAAGCGTCAGTCAGTAATTTACCGATGGGCAGGGGGGAAGAGCGACCCATCGCATGGGCTTTCCCGCTAAGAGCTGGCGTTGGGCATCAAGCGATAACCGAAGTAACGCACCTTCTTGGGAGGAACAATTGCGACAGCAGCTTTTTGTGGGATGCTGATGTGCGGTTTGTTCTTCTCCTCACTTTTCATAGACCTCCTCCCTATCCGTAAAGCCTTGAAAGCCGACATCGCGATTAGCCAGTGAACGAGGATTTGGGTCTCGATCCGCCTTCGCTGATGGTAAATGCGACTCCCGCTACTGATGGCAGAAATTGGTGTGGGGGCAATAACGCGCAGCTGTTTGTGTCGTGCAAGCGACGAGTGTTGCGCAGAAAGGTATCACTGATGGGTTGGTTGGACAAGCCCGGGCCGCGCGCAGCAGACAGTTGGCTTTTTTGCCAGGGCTGAGTAGAGTCGAAATGACGTACCTTCATAGTGTCAGGCAGGTGCGGGCCTCAGGTCAGGTCAAATCGCAAAGACTCGAGATGGGAGTGCGCAAAGGAAACGAGAGGCGAGGAGTTGGGCGGGCGTGCTGACGCTCTGAAGAAGCAGTGACTCGGACGGAACGTGGTGGAAACAGCGGGGAACGCTGGAACTTGCGCCGGAGGGGGCACGAGAGGGGCTTGTGCACCGAGCATGGGCAGGATTGGCACAGCGAGGTTCGGGGGGTGTGCATAGTAAGCACCCCTTAGGTGAATAGCATCCAGTGGTTTAGATTTCTTTTACTTTTTGCTTTCGTACTGCCTTTCTTCTCCTCTGTTTCTTCTTTCCTTTTGTTCAATGTCCTTTTATCACATTCTTTTGACTTCATGTTCCGTATCTCGTACAACTACAGTAGTTAGCAGTAGAGTAATCGAATTGCCAGATTGCTAAATCGAGTCACTACCTACCAGATAATAGTTGTCGGCTTACAGCCAGCATTGGGAATAACCTCAAGATGGTTGCATTTACATGGACGGTGGAGGTTCTGGTTGTATCACAGTATACACGTACAGTGCCAAAACGACTATTAGACAGCCCCGCCCGTTCATCCGTTCCCCACGAAATGACGGAGCAAGAGGCAAAGTGTAAAAGTTCAGCCCGATCACCACAGACCCCTACGTATTGGTGAGGGAGGACCTGATCCAACGATGGACGTATGCCACAACACAAACCGTGCCACGAGGAACTAACGGAGTTCTTCGGGGTCATTGACTAGCTGGCTACAGTTCAAAATAGGTTCATCACAGCAAAAGCGAAGCCCGGTACCTTGGAATCTAGGAGCATACGGCGGCGACGCACCGCATATAGTAGACAAAGTCAGGGGCAATATGCTGCCGGTCGTGGAATGAGAACTAACCACAGAAACACAAAATCCGAACACAATCCCGTTCCATCCCGTCCAGCCCATGAGATAATATACCATACCCTTCCATCCTAAGCGCCGTGACTGTAATACACCGACATGCAAATAGGGAAACACAGAAAGAGAAGAGGAACAGAAAACAATCATGAGCAGCTTCGCCAACAAAAGAAGCAGCCCAGCGATTTCGAAGGATTCGAACTATTATTTTCCAGTCCGACAGGTCACTGCATTGGAACAAAAAAGCCAGCACTCCATGGACCCCAGGAGCACGGGAAAACAAAGCTGCGCTCACACAATGACGTGTGTCGACATGTGCTCCACGGCCTCCTTAATCGTCCTCAGCATCCGCTGGTTCAAGCAGAACGGACAGCGCACCGGCCGATCCGTGACCGACACCGGCCCACCGCTGGGGATAGGCGTCAGGGTGAGGTCCTCGCCCGCGGCACTGCCGGCCGACCCGGTGGGCTGGGGCGTGGGCGCGATGAAGCGCGGCGGCGCCACCGAGTTGTTCGCCGTCCCGCCATTGCCGCCACCGCCGCCACCACCGCCGGCGCTGGGCGGAGGGCCGACACTAGCTCTCGCTGCGTTGACGGGCGTGGAGATGGCGTTGACGGCGGCCGCGGCCTGCTGGGCGTACGCCTGCCCCGCAATGGTGCCCAGGGGCGGCAGGCCCCGCTCGGAGCGGTCGCGCGCCTCGCGCTCAGCGGCGGCCTGCGCTTCGGCGTCGGCTTCTTCCTGCTGGAGGGCGCGCAGGGCGTTCTGGAGGACGACTTCCGGGTCTTCGTCTGTGTACATGGGGGTATCGCCGTTGGCAGGGTGGGGGCCGGCACTGTCCGGGTGGGCGGGATGGGTCGGGTGTGGTTGTTGTTGCTGTTGCGGGGTGGACGGGGCTTGTGGGTTGTCGAGGCGGCGGACGATCTCGTCGCGCACCCGGGCACAGATGGCGAGGGACGCTTCCACGCCAACGACACGCTGGACTGCGTCGCGGATGGCGGCGGGGAGACCTCGGGCGTGATGTTCATGAAGCGGGGAACAGCGTCGATCAGGTAGGGGATGTCGTCGGCTGCGTTCTGGACGCTGCCATGGCGGCGCTGGCGACGGATGAGGAGGCCATATCGCTTCTTGAAGCGGTGAATCCAGCCCGGGGAGAATTCCGGCGGGCTCTCATCCTTGTAGCGCGGGAGTTGGGTGAAGATGTTCTTGGCCTTTTCGGCGAGCTCTTCGTTGGAAGGGTGACGGCCGCTGTTGACCATCTGCTGGTGCCAAAGCAGGACGAGCTTCTCGACATCGGGCCAGTTGCCAAAGCGCAGGCGCGAGCCGGAAAGCTGGGTGTCGCCATCGAGCCGGGCGTACTTGGGAGAGAGCGAATGTGAGACGGTCGACTGCGAGATGGTCTGGTTATATTGGCTCTGAAACCAATCGATGCACGCTTTGTGGCTCGGGCGCACAGGCTGCGAGCTCGCCCAACGTCGCAGGGCGCGTCGCTGGTCGAGGGTCAGCGAGTGCCGCTCCTTAGACGGCGACGAGACGTCCTCAGGGGCGATCTCGGCCGACATGGCGACGCGGCGCAGCAAGTTAGCAGCGCGTTGCGCGAAGTGATGGTCGATACTCTTGGCGAAGGATGGGTTTAATGAGGAGTTTGAGATAATCGGATATGTGGGAAGGCTGGATTGGTGATCGTTGTAAGGAGGCGCTGCTGCTGGGTTGTTGAGGGAAGGACTGAAATGTGGGTGACTCCAGCCCGCTTTGTCCGAGACCGTCAGCTGATGCCAGCTGGATGAAAAGAAGCACCTGGCGTTCGGCTGATCTCCGCCCCGCCCCAATATCTGCATGGCAACATATTGATGCCTTGCGAGCTTCCAGCCTCTTTAAAGCGTAAAAATAGTCCTTCAAGACCGCAACATTTCTTGTAGTCATTAATCATGCTGCGCTTGTATTGCGTTTTGGCTGCGCTTTTAAGACTCTTATCTTACAGAACCAACCTACGAATCACCATGTGCTAACAAAGAAAACCCATTCCAGCTAAAGGTTATAAACTAGAATACAAGAGAACAAGGAAATGCTAACATTCAGATTGAGGTGAGTGTTTTCTGAAAATCCCGTCCGGTTCCAGAGTCCGGAGCGGGGCTCGAAACCAGGTCCGTGTCGGCGTCGTGTTGCGGCCCACTCTACCCAGGTGGTGCCGGCCCTGCCGTCACGAAGAAGGTGCATGCCCCCAAACACCAAGAAAATCACGCCGAGTTTCATGAACTTCATTCGACACATCATGAAAAAAATACACCTAATCATACACCCATCCACCCCTCCTTAAAGTCACCCTGTCCACTAAGCACCTCCTTCACCTTAATTCGACTTCTTGCTCGTCCCACCCATCATATTCTGCACCGCACCTCCAATACTGCCCTCGGTCGTGAACTGTTTTCCAATCATGCCCTCCTTGTCCAAGGGCCCGCCCACCTTCTGAGCCGTCCCACCTAGGGCTCCCTCGGCTGCCGACTTGTTAGTATTCTGCCTCCACCTCCCTTTGCGGCCTTAGTCGAGGGTTTGGTCAGACTTACGAGTGAACTGTTTGCCCACAGCGCCCTGCTCGTCGAACAGGCCGGGCTTGTCTTGTCCGAGGTGGGCGTTTGCTGGTGTCTGTGTGGCCGAGGCCTTGCCGCCTGTTGACCTGGGCCCGGTGTGGGAGTCTTGGGGGGTTGTTTTCGATGAGTGGTCCATAGCTGATATGTTTGGATTTGTGGGTGGAATTGGATAAAATATGACGTTTGAGAAGGAAGGAATGAGTTGATGGTGAGGAATGGTATCGATTCTGTTGGTTATATAGTGAGTTGGTGAGAAACATCCTTGGCGAGTGAACGACGAATCATCGATGATGTCATCAACGCAGAGCTTCCTCGACCCCTGGATCCCCCAACATCACCTGCAAAGACGGATGCAGCGTGGTATTGTCAGTGGTTGAGTAGTGGTATCTGGTCCTAAACAGATTGTGATTTAGAATACCTCTGGTGCCCTGGGTTAATTGTGCTCTTACCTCCTCATTGACTTGCCCCTTTCTCGTTGTTACTTATTAGTCGCCGGCGGAGATGATCACGCTATCTCCTTTTCAGAAGTCTAAGGCGTACAAGATACTTTGGAATACCTAGTTAGGCAGGAGAGGGACCAGACACTCCGCCTGGTAAGACCGTACTCCGGGAGCAGCCAAGGGCAGCACGTGCTCATCGCACTTCTCGACCGAGAGACAGCCCAACTGGAGCGCCAACAGCTCGTTGTGTGTTCTAACCCAACACTAGGGATCTCCTTTCTCCATCCTCTACCGCTATCTGTGTCACTCAAACACTTGATATCGGGGTGCCGTGGCATGCCAGTAGCAACTTCCACCAACATACAACTCGATTGCCTCAAAGTAGAGCGCGACCTCCTCCGACACTGGTTTCTTCAATCGTTCCTCCTTGAGTTTTGCCGCCTTGGATTCTTCTTCAATGATGATCCCCAAGAGCAGTACCTTGGCAGTATCCGCTGTAACGTTGTGCTCCTTCATCAGAACTCGAACGCCATTCCTGACCCGATCTGTAGTCTGATCCTTCTCAACGTTCCAACTGAAGTAGTCATTAGTCAGGCCAAGAACGTTACCCAGAGCAACGTCATATGCTCGGATGGATTCGTAATCCTCGTCGCTCATGGCAATGCCCATTCCCCAACGGATGAAGTACGACGACATCCTACATAGCTCATATGTCAGAAGGCGTGAAAATTAGGTACCGAAACCGGGGATTAAACTCACCAGTACCCGCAGTTCGGGATGCGATACGGCATGTAGTCTTCCATTCGCGTGAAATCGTCATCGAGGTTGTCAAAGGTCGACAAGTACGTTTTCAGCATTTCAATCATGGCGGGAGCTTGCGCAGGGTCCATATCAATGGCCTTTCGGAGCTGCTGAGCCAGATTCTTTTGCCGCACGTTTCGTGGCTCGAGGGTTGATGGTTCGATATCAAGTCGAAGGACTTCGGCGAGAACTTCATGTTCTTTGCATGCCTGTAGAAGGGATAAATAGTCATTCACATGGGTAATTTCAGGTTTTCCTACCGCGGCGTGTCCCAATTCCTCTGTCACATCTAGTTTCGAAAAAATTTCGATTAGTTAAGAGACCCTGATCTTGCGGGAGGATGGAAAGTTACCATCATGAATCCACATGACCTCGATAATACTCGCCAAGACGACCAGTCTCTCAGGGAGAGCAGAGCAGTGGCAGATGGCGAAAGGATCGCCATAGGGGGTGGTGTGCCTGATTAGTGCACGACGCCTTTCCCTCGAGCCTGGTTCGGAAGCCGCTTCACGAATCCTTTTGAGTGCATGTTCAACATCTTTGGTTGCAATGCTAATGGCAGCAGGGTAGCGAGAAAAAAAGGTAGAAATCTTCCGCGCCTCCACGGCCTCGCAAACGGACGGTATAGACAAGAGTGCCATCATTTTCTTGCGGAATTGTGCACCTTCGTGATCTGAGTGTCGAGGCGAGTTGTTCGAGACACGAGGCTGATCTGGACTAGAGATGGACGGCTTCTTATAGCGTAGAAGATGCCTGAGCGTATCACGCTAAAGGTTAGCCGCCCACCTAATGAAATTCACCACATGGATGTCGACTGGCTTTCACAACGAGGCAAGGGACGAGATCCCTAGGTACCGCCGAGCTCGGAACTCTGATCAGCTCATGTGTTTAGAGTTTCATCGCTACTCTCTTGCGGCATAGCCGACCCTTGCTTTAGAGGCCTGCTCATGCAAAGCAACATCTCGTGTGAGTGGTTTATTGTGTTGTTGCAGGTTACCGTAGCGGGAATATGGGGTGCCATTATCAATCCGCACAATGTCAAAGGTGGAGTCTGAAAGCTATTGAAAGTTTCCAGATAGAGGTGACGGGACGGCAAGGTCGCTGTAAGTTTACGTACGGGCCGGAAATTAATTTAGTTCAATGTCGGCGTTGGAATACGGTAGTTGATATACGGACGGACGCAAATCTGACTAAAGCATCACCAACAACTACATTCCTTCACCGGGCGCCATATAAAAATGTATACATCATCAAGTTGCCGATAATCACATTCATTAGGCGCTGTGTGGAAGGGACGCGTCATCAAGTCGCCTATAACGGCATTCATCCCATCGTACGCTTGGACGAAAGCATCATCAAAGAGCTCACTCGCCACCATTCGCACCATCATTTGCAATTCGTTTACATCACCATTTGTAGCTGTACTATACGCAATTACATAAGTATCGCTGTCTTATCGTCATTTGCAGTTGCATTCGAGGGAGGAACGGAATTAATTACGTGTCGCATATCAATAATCGCCGGTTGCAGGCGCTAGCATCTAGCATGGCAGCCCGGTCGGTGCGGGTACGAGCGCTCCTACACTAGCAGGGCATAAAGGCGTGCAGGGCGGGTACGGGCGCGGGTGCGGGTGCGAGGAAGCACGCGATTACCGAGGTGGTCGGATAGAGGCCTGAATTACGCTAGGATCCGGGCAACAACCGTTAGGTTGTTGTCAGAACTGCCCGTCACATTTTACGGCACTGGGAGCAACCGTAATCGGCTGCAACTGCGGTTGTTACCCCAACCACAACCCCGCTGCGGTAATTCTTGCACCCTTCACCGGTCGAAGGGAATATTGCGTTAGTCGGATCCTACCAGAGGCAAGGTCACAGCTGAAGGATAGAAATGGACATATCGGGAGCGGCCCGCAAAGCGGATATGCGACATCGCGGGTCTAAGTGGGACTTATGTCGACCGGCGCTTAACGGCATGTTGACGGCGTGTGTCTCCATTGGTTGAAAGCACCGGCCCGAGACCGGCTAGCTGTCCGCAGGGCCCCAGTGCTGCACATATCTGCATTAGTTGAAACAACAGCGGCCGGAGATGTTCGCATGCTGAAGGAGGAACCATCCGTGGATCGACAATTCCGCCACCGATGCTTCGGCTGAGTAGGACAGGTTCCGCTATGGCCGGCCACTACAAGGTTCAGCCAGGGAACCTGAGCTATATAAAATTCCCACCTGACTGAAGCCAAGAAGCGGAGCTCTTTACCACTTAGGTTAAGCCGGCCCAGCGTTATGATGTTGCCAGTCCTTCGTCACAGCGTGCATGTGCCTTCCCCTCGCCTTCAACCTTTGTCAAAGACATCCGTATCAACATGGCTCCTTCGCTTGTCGATATCCCCGCCAGCGGGAAGCCGCTTTTGCTCTTTTGCCTCGCCGTTCTCACTGCGGTGGGACTATGGTTCGCAATGAACTTGTATCGGGCAAGGATGAAATTCAGGAGGCTCAAGGCTCGAGGCATTGTATTTCTCTCCCTCTGGTCGGAGTCGTCGTACATTCTGACATTTCTAGCCGATAATGCCTCATTCTATGCTCTTGGGCCATCTTCCTATTGTCGTCCAGTTCTACCGGGACTGGGCATCTGATGCCAATTTCATTCAGACATTTGGCTATTATGTCAGCATCTACTGGAAGAGATTCTTTCCCACCGAAAACCGGTGTCCTTCAGTCGTGTACGTGGATGTCTGGCCTATTGCAACACCAATGGCCTTTTCCATGGAGGCCTATGTCTCCAATCAGATCGAAATTGGGAAAAGCTTGCCCAAGTCTCCTATGCAGGGGGAGTTCTTGAGACCGATTTCTAACGGCAAGGACCTTAACTGCATGCATGGCGAGGAATGGAGAATCTGGCGTTCGAGGTTCAATCCCGGTTTCAGTCGTACCAACATCAGGGCATGGATCCCTGCTATCCTCGAGGAGGTAGAGGACTTCGCGAACACTTTCAGAGACCTTGCTGGTCAAAATGGCGATTGGGGCCAAGTCTTTCAGCTTGAGAAAGCAGGTGGTAACCTGGCATTCGATGTCACAGGGAGGGTGGTTCTGTATGTTCATCTTTCCCCGTCCCATGTACTCAGGCGTTCTCTTTTGTATTAACCGCTACCAGGGACACCCGGTTGAGATCTCAGTCGTCGAGCCCGTCGCAATTCAGCGTTGCTTATCGAGAGCAACTGGAAAACATGGAGATCACACTCAGTCCTCGCAAACTGCTGTGGAGGGCGACACCATTCTTCGAGTGGGACGTTAGACGCAGGAGGAATCAGCTCTTCCAATTTCTTCGACCGTTCATCATGGAAAACATTGGCGCGGCGAACCAGAGCCGACTCACAGTCGTCCAAGCTGCCGTCCAGGAATTCGGCCAAGAAGCTGCAGCCAAAGGAGCAAACGCCCACAACACCCCAGACGAATCCTTCATCGAGCATGTCTTCTACCAACTAATGATATTTTTCTTCGGCGGCGAAGATGCCATCTCAATCGTCATCCCTTGGCTATACAGGCAGCTCGAATTGCATCCTGAATGCCTAGCCAAGTTACGTGCCGAGCACGATGCAGTTTTGGGTTCCGACCCGCGCATGGCCAATGACAAGATCCGACAAGCACCACACCTTCTGGACTCTTTACAGTACACTCAGGCAGTCATAAAGGAGACACTGAGGCTCAATCCAGCCACCATCACCATCCGGGAAGGCCAGCCCGATTTCACACTGCACATCGAGGGTTCAGATAGCCCGTGGCCAACGGAAGGATTTGATCTTTTTGACAGCTCCATCACGATACATCGAGATGCAGCCAACTTTCCGGACCCCCTCCAGTTCATCCCTGAGCGATTCATGGTCCCTGAAGGCGACAGACTGCACCCAGGGAAGAATGTGTGGCGAGGATTTCAGCTCGGGCCCAGAAGATGCATCGGGCAAGAGCTGGCCATCGTTGTCCTCAAGCTGGCGCTGGTGCTTACTGTCCGAGACTTTGACGTCGAGTTGGCTTGGGATAAGTGGGACCAAATGAGAGAGCAGCAGGGTTTCAAGGTAAACAAAGAGGTGGTAGAAGGTGAGAGGATGTATACCACCGGGAAAGCCACGTCACACCCCAAGGATGGTGCACCAGTGCATGTGAGGATCAGGAACCAGTCGGTGGAGTGAGGGGGCGTTGAGTTGAGTACCTAGGTAGTAAAGCGCTTAGCCCGGCTCGCCTAGCTTAGGTTATGCTCAGCTCCAAGGATAGCAATGGATAGTATACGCGGTGCCCTTACCCTACCAGTCTTTGGAATGCGTTGTATATATCAGCAAGCTTATCACTTGCTTTCAGATAGGTAAACCCATAGTCAAAAGTTGCTCTACTTTTTCAAAGTCACACCGAAATCCCCAAACTCGGGTTCATCACTCGATGACAATCCACCACCAACAATTTTCCAAAAACGAAAGGCAAATATTAAAAGGTATAGTGTTATGTTAAAAGACTAGTGAACAATATTTTTTATTTTGCCACATATGGTGCATAGCTGCATTACGTTCAAGTTGTCGTCAAGGGTTTCCCATACAATTCCCCACACAAAGTCGGAGAAAAAGTGTAAAGCTACTTTTTGACCCTGATTGTAAGGTAGCTTATCGTTTCGTATGGTTACAGGTCCTGTATCGAGTCAAGATCGCCGCCGTGAGCAGCCGTCTCCAAGACATAGAACCACGCATCCTAAAGCTGGCAAGGGGTCTACACCGTTTTTGCGGATCGATGAGGAGGTCGAGACATCGATGATTGACTTAGTATATATCTTATTAGGTATTACTAAGACTTTTAATAAGAGTGAAAGTATAATTGGCCTCCCTAGGCAGGTAAAGACGATTCACCTCAACAAATGTGATAATTCGGCCATCTTTATATGTCGATTTACACTGGAGCACCGCGTATATAAAAGTACTCGCGGGAATGGTATGGAAAGCAAGCCAAATCCATGGCTCCGATCCGAATGATATTAATAATAATTAATGCCTTACAATCGCTCCAACGACCTCACCACCCCCATGCCCCCAACCCGACTGAACCCAGCCCAACCCAACTCAAGTTACCCAACTCAATAATACCCACCCCCCAAAACCACCGTATGCACCACCGCCTCCAGATACAGCCCATTCCTCACCACGCAGCGCACCCCCGGCTTGACCTTGAACATGCCGTGCGGCCCCACGACAAACTCGGCCTCGTCGCCGATGCGGACGCGCACCTTTCCCGCCGCTACGCTGCAGCAAGCCGTGTCTTTTGCGCGTCGGCCTCGAGCGGCAGCGCGTGGCCCGCCAGAACGGTGTCGACGCGGAAGGCCGCGCCCTCGCACACGGGCACGCTGGTCTGGGGCGTGGCGGATAGGTAGGGTTTGGAGAAGGCGATTGCTGGTGTGAGAGGTTAGCTGGGATTGCGTTGCGTGTGGCTCTGCGAAAGGGTGGGCAAGGGGCGGTTGGCACTTACTATCTGGCTCGGCGGCGGCGGTCTCGCGGATGCGGCCAGGGGCTACTTCCCAGTCTTCCATCTCGAGGAGATCATTCTGGTTCTGAAGGTTTCCTTGAGAGATCAGTGCTGATGGTGTTGGCCGTTGTGGTCGGGGGGGAGCATGGTGGGATGATGATCGAAGGACAGGCTTCCTTCCCCCGACGGCATCCGCCCTTGTGACTGGTCCGCCGTTGTCGAAACTCGGTGTTTGCTGCGTACTCCGGCGAACCGGGGACGGTTCGATTACTCCCGGTGACTGATCCTCAACTAAGGCCCTGTTTGACCTTGATATCCGCTCCCGTGTCTTGTCGAGCAGAGTACACATGAGCTTATTGCCCCCATACAGGCAGTTGCCACAGCAGGGATAGCGCGCCTTTGTGTCATCGTGCGTCTCCCGAGAAGCAACCACACACCCCTCGAATGGGCCTTTCCCCTGACGGCACCTTTTGCACTTTTCAGAGACCATGTCCCCAGTGACCTGGATTATCATAGCCGCTATATCCCGAGAACTGCTTTCGAAAAAGCCCTTGCTCCGGTGATGTGTGTTGAGTTTGACATCCCGCTGCTTCGGTAGCGTCAGGAGATTTCGAACTGCGGTAGACGGCGGTATCTCTGTCGTCGAGACTAGGTGTTGCTGGATATAGGCCCAAAGGTCCGCTGTTTCCCCGCGCCTGGCGCGCGGAACTCTGTTCCGACGCGCTCTGCTCACCGTTGCAGCTCTCGCTCCGAGGTAAGTCGGAAGCTGAGCCTTGGGTACAGGGCTGGCTTGAGCCGGAGGGTCCCTTGATACAACGATGGGTGGTGCTTGGCTCAGAATCCTGCCTCCTTTCCCAATGCCGGTAATTTTGTCCTGGTAGAAGCTCTTGATGGTAAATGTTCCGTCGCAGTTGTCATTCAGACAAGCGGCAAAATGGACACGCTAGTGCGCAATGATCGTCAGCAGGGTACGTTGGGCACCACAGGTATGGAAAGCGGTCACTGTACCTGAAAGTGAAAGCCAAGGTCGGCCCTCTTGCAATGAGCTCTCCGGCAAGTCCGCACAGGGCAGACCCATGGCCTGCCAGGAATTGTTGTGTCAAACTTGTATCGAGCCGGGAGCAGCGAGCCATATAGTGGGATGAGTTCTCCATCGTCACCTAACACAAGTTTGTTAGATATGGCATGGTCGAACGCCTAAGGCATGAAGGGCAGATCTCACCTGGCCACATGGTATATGGCCTCCCGGGTTCCGCCTCGTCGATGCCAGTTGGAGTACCCTCTGTTATCAGAAGCGGTTCTACGGTCAAAGTATCCATGGTGTACTCCATGTTCTCCTCATCGAGGACGTTCATGTCCCCTTCCTCCTCAATGCCGCTGTCGTCACTTACTTCTTCATCCTCCTCCATCTCATCAAGAGGCTCAATCGGAGAATCGCCTACGGCTTTACCATCTAAGATTCGGCTCGCTCGTTCTGCCCCCCATTGCTTATGACTACACTTTGTTTGGCCAAAGTGATAAAAGCAATTTGCACAGGCAAAGACAGAGCCAAGCGGGCCACTGTCGGCTTTGGGAGATATCATAATGCAAGAACGGAAGGGGCCGAAGCCGTCGCGACATCTGTTGCATGGCTTTGGCGCAGGCTCCCCGGTGACTTGGATTATGAGAGTTGAAATATCCCGGGGATTCGTGTCGTGGAATGGGTGTGTGTATAGCCAACCGGTATTCCAGTCGAGATCGCGGACTTTGGGCAGCGTGATTAGCTGCGGAACCCATCCTGATATAGGAATTTCCAGCCCTTTGTGCTTGACCAGATGCGGTTGAAGGTAGCTCCAGAGGGACCCGGCTTCTCCCCGGTCCAGGCCTTGCCCGTCTACGCTGAACGATACTGCGGTGTCTGCATTTGACCCGTTCTCTACGTCCACCATGCTCACGCTGTGGACATCCCCGGCCAAATCCCGAGAACCGGAGGGTGGATAGGAAGGTTCCACCGCTGGAGGGTCCAAAGGGTCGGCAGGGCCCCGAGAAACGACGATAGCCGGCTGTGGCGCCGACCCCCGGCCGTTAACGCGGGGTAAAAGACCGAGGCGGCGTTCTGAAAGGGTTCCATCTTCATTGTCATGTAGATGTGCACCTCGATGCTTGCGCTGTCTTGGATTAGCGGTTCGCTCTAGGACGATGGCTACGAGCGCAGTGGTCGACTTACAATAAAGTGGCTGCCAAGCTGTACAAGCTTTACGAATACCTTGCGGCACGATCGCACTGGACAGACCCATGGATGCCCCGGAGTAGATGTCGAAAACTGGTACCCTTCAGGAATAAGGGTACCATGGGTCAGTAGCAAGGATCCGTCTTCGCCTGCAGTGTGTCAGAAACAATACACGTCACCGCTTCGTCGATCCAAACACTAACCTTTCCATTTCGTGTAAGGGCGGTCCGGTGCAGCCATTGTGATAGGCTGGGCAATGACTTCTTTTTCCTGGTCCGGCTCATCGTCGCCTTCATCACTGTCCTGGTCGTCGACTTTGGCATCGTTCGAGATACTCGAAGCACTCGACGAATCCCCGCTATCCCCTTCGCTATCGACATCCCCGTCATCCCCCCTGTTTAACGCGGAATCGGGGGCAGGTCTCGCGGCGTCGAGCATAGCATCATGGCTAAGTTCTGCTGTGTCATCCAGCATGCCTGCATTCGAGACAACGGAACCACCACCCCAGCTTGTAGAGTCGGACGTTTCCCGATAACTCCGAGGCCCAGTGAGCAAGTCAGCCAGCTCAGCAGAAACAGGCTTGTCGAAAAGGCGAGCCAGTTTCTCAGAAACACCTGATCTGTTTCGATCATGGTCGTCTGGAAAATGGGGCAGAGGAATGGGAGAGGCCGAAGTCTTCTGCGAGGGTTTGGTGATACCTGGCGTACCAAGCAGACCCTCGGCCTCTTTCCTACGTCTCATGGTTTCTACACGCTTTTTGTGGACATGGTCCATGGCGCCAGAAGCCCACCGTTCTAAATCGTAGGTTTTTAGTAGGCCATCTAATCGGTTTCATTGGCACCGGAACGATTGATGGGTAAACATACGCTTCAAGGCAAGGCTAGTAGCCCTCCTCCTCTCCTCCTCGTTGACATATTTGGTCTTGCGCAAGCCGTCAGGAGTAGCGACATTAGCAGGTTGAACCAATGGGGGCGTGCTTGAGGAATCTTTGGCTGGTATTGTAGGGATTAAGGGCGGGAGAATATCGCTAATAATTTTCGCTGGCTCTGGCTCTGGGCGGGAGAGGAAGGAGGAGGCGCGCGAGGCAAGCAGAGCTTCGAACGGTAGGGTGGTGAACCCAGTCCGCCTCATTTTGAAGACCGGCTTGGATCTAATAGCATTTTGCTGCGCAGGAGAGGCGTTGGTTGGAATCCCAACGTTACCAGAGGAGGTCCCTAATGCGAGAGGGTTGGCTGAGCCATCTGAGGGATCGACCACGGTTGATCTGCCAGTCGCGGGTGATGGAGATGGCGAAGGCCGAGAGGCTCCCGCTAGGGGTTGCCCGGCGGAGTCTGCCATTAGAGAGACGTAAAAGGATCTCTCATTCCCGAGACCCTCTAAATGGCCAGTAACCTCAGTGTTGTGTGATTCAGCTTAGGTAGTTATTGGCCCACAAATTCTTGGCTTCAAACCGCCTCCGACGCGTGTGTGCACCCTCAACGCGCGACCGATGGCTGGATAGGCGCGACGTCCCTTCTACAATGGCAAGCCTCCGATTGGGTATGCTTCAATCGTGAAACTCTGAAACAAAGGGAAGAAAGTTGGAAAAGACTTAGCAAAGGTAGCAAAATGAAATTTGATGGAAAGGAAAATTAGCCGATTGGGATTTGCTCAACGAAGGGCTTTGGAATACAGGAAAATTAACCAAGTGGTCTTTGGATTAGTGGATTTTCAAGGCTTGCAAGGTGAATAGATGGTCCGTGCATTTAGAACAGCCCCTGAAAACGATCCATTATTTCCTTATTTAGTTAAAAAAGCATGAGCAAATATGTGACGAACCTCATCTAGGATCCTATCCTGTTAGGGTTCAGTGAAGGTAGTCTTGCAACGGATGCTAGGGTTCGGTGCAGCCAAAGGGTGCACAACAAAGACTTGTCTCAACAGTAGGCTCTTGAGCTGGTAGCGAACTGTAGTTATGATTGCTAACTGGAAAACTCCCAGAGCTCTCCAGAGCGAGTGACTATATACTATCTAAGTCCCGGGTGCTCAGTCTGCTCAGTCGCTGAGCCCACTGAGCACGCTGCTCACCTTGCTCAGTCGCTGAGCCCACTGAGCACGCTGCTCACCTTGCTCAGTCACTGAGCCCACTGAGCACGTTGCTCATTGGCCATGTTAACGATTGGTCCGGGGCGTCCCGCGCCCCACCCTCGTACCTTCAACACAGTGGACGTGACAAAATACCTTAAAAATAATATATTATTATTATTATTTCCTACACCGATATGCCCTGGGGCGCGCCGGTCCTTCTACTGCTATTTACAAAGGGAACCGTACCGTATAGGCCGGATAAAAACCTCTGTCTACCACTTTGAGACAACAATCTGTGAATCCGTCATACTGCAAAAGAAAGGAGGCCCTTTGCCGGCCTCCGTGCCCTCTAGCCCTCCCCATCCACTGTTTCTAGCTCCAGCCTTCTGGCTAGGCTATACTCCAGTAGCCGGCCAGAGTCCATCAGCCAGCCAAGGACCTTCCTAACAAATCTTCTGCTCCGGGCACCTACTCCCCGTAATACGGTTTGTAGGTCCCGATGTGACCGAATCTCTCTGCCGTCCCACGGCCTTTGTAACGGCGGGTCGGGGCACCAAACCACCAAGTGCTCCACTGTCTCCCTGCCTCTCCCGCACTCGCAATAGGGGGTACGGACCTCCGGGACTTTCACCCTGAACAGGTAGTCCCGGAGGCCTATATCCCCGATACGGGCCTGGGAAAGGAGGGAGCTCTGCGCCTTTGTAAGACCTTCGTGTCTCATCAGAGCTTTCTTAAAAATAATATACAATGAACTTTTCAGAGGCTAATAACGAAAAACTAACAATCATGAGCCTTCACGCATGAGCTGTTCAAGGGGTTGAGTTGATCGGGAGGAATGGTTACCAACACGTGACCTCGTGGAACCGAGCCACCGTTTGGCATTGCCCGATTGGTCGTCTTGCGCACGTCCATTATCGGAGACCACTTCTCCTGACAACTCATCCTCATGCAACTTGAGCTTCAACAAAAAAAAGGATTAACGACAAATATCATGTTCCTCAGCAGCTGGCACTAGCCTCCCACCTTCCCATTCTCATTTCGTTTTGACTAGCACACTCTGGTTAATTTACCTATCCGGCCTGACCTCGTCATTCACATCTCCACCCTCCAACAATGTCACGGTCACTATCCGGAACGCACAGAAGTGGGGCGCGGGACGCCCGGAACCAACCGCTAGGATAGCCAATCAGAAGAGCACTAGGCGCTCTGTGTGCTCCGACACAGAGCAGGGAAAGCATCGTCAAGATGCAGGATGCTCTGGACGCTCTGGGACGGAGCACCCAGAGCAGGTACAAGATACCTCGGAATTAGATAGTATATAGTCACTCGTTCTGGAGAGCTCTGGGAGTTCTCCAGTTAGCAATCACAATTACAGTTCGCTACAAGCTCGAGAGCCTACTGTTGAGACAAGTCTTTGTTGTGCACCTTTTGGCTGCACCGAACCTAGTACCTTTGCAAGACACCTTCAATCAGACTGAACCCTAACAGGACGAGGTCCAGGAGAGGTTCGTCACAAACAAGCAGCTCATAATACATATTTGAAAGATCAGCTAAGCAAGCCAGACTAGTTTTTGGTGTGAAGCCCCCAGACCAAGTAATTGAGTCACATTTCTTCCTTCCGGGAGCTCCCTTGTCTTACGCACCCCAATCTGACCCTTTTTCTTTTCTCCCTTACTCGGTCTAGACGACGCAGTCCCAGTAGGACCTCGGAGCCCGACTTTGCCCTGATCTCAGTTGGGTCATACTTTACCATTCTAGATTGTCTTGTTTTGCTGATGTGCTATAGGTACTGATAGTGCAACATACATCATAATAGCTGCCTGCATGGTGATAGGGACCTTACCTTAGTAACCCGATGCCGCCGCAGCTGCTCCTTGGGTACCAGATGACCCGGAACTAGGGGCACGCCTCCATAAAAATTAGGGCTAAACTGTCACAGACGCGTAGTGGTAATCTACCAGTGTGCTAGCTAGCTCTAGTTTCAATCTCGGGACTTGGTGTTTTGACAGAAGTGACAATTACCAGTAGATAGACTGATTAAAATCTACTCCAAGAGACACGATCGGTTTCAGAAGCCTCAGTTACCTGACTGTTTGAAAAGCTGAGAGCTTTGAGGCAATATTTTGTGGCGAAACAATGAGTGACCACGAACATATAAAACATGCATTTGGCGATGTCAGTGGAGACTAGCAACCTGGAAGGCTTATTATAACGAAGTAGACATGGAAATTCAGCTGTAAGATAATTAATAATTAATTAAGACCACATACTAAACTCTAAATTCAAAATCACTGACAAATCTAGGTCAGGTATCGAACGCAAAAAGACAACCCAAAAGCCTCGAAATCCAGCAAACTCATATCCAATCTCAAAATTCAAAGCTTTAAAGCTCATGAATTCCCATGTCCCACAATACACCAACCCGATCCAGCCCAGAAAAACCCAGACATCCCAAGACCCAGCGACCAGACCATTCCCGAAGTTCCTCAAACCGCACCAACCACAAATTGACCGCCGAGGATAAAGTCGACGTGTAGCCGTACCGGACCGTCGTAGCAGTTGGCAGTGCTGCTACTTCCGCCAGTTGAGCTCCCAGGGCTTTTTGCCCTTGCCCTTGTCCTTGTCCTTCTCCTTGTCCGTCTCCCGTCCCTTTTTCTTTAGGACGAGTCGCGAGGGAGGGGAGGGCGGCGGAGCGGCAGACTTGGGCTGCCCGGATTTGCCAGCGACGGCCGCCCACGTCCGAACGGCGGTGGGGGCTGGTGAACGTGCCGCTGGCGTGGGGCGCGAAGAGGGAGGAAGCTGGCCCGTGTCGGGAGGGGCAGCAGGGGCGGAGGCAGCGGAGGGGGCCACGACGGCAGGAACGGGGGCGACGGCGGCGGAGGCAGCGACGGCGGCACAGGCAGAGGCAGAGGCGACGGCGGGGGCGACGGCAGGACCAGCTGGGACGGCAGAGGCACCCGGAGAGCAGGTCGGCTCGACGGCCAGCAGACGCCTCTGGCAAGAGGGCCAGGCGCTGCACCTGGCGGCCATGTGGGTGCGCAGGTCGTCGAGGCTCTCGGGGGTCAGCCTAACCACGTCGGCGCCCCTGACACTATCGAAGCGGCCAAGGACCGTGGTGGGCACGACCCAAGCTCTCTGGATGTACACCCAGCTGGCGTGGGGCTTGCGCATCGCCTCGCCGGGACGGAGGAAGAGCGGTGGGAACTGGTGGGTGGACCGCTCGGAACCCGCGAACGAGCGAAAGTCGACGCGTGCCTTGTCGTAGTGCCGGTCCTGGTTCCACGGGGCGAGGTAGTTGTTCTCCGGCCCAGAGCCGAAGGCGGAGATCGTCGTGATCAACACGTGGGTTGATCCCCGTGAAAGCCGCCGGAGAATGATTACGGGATCTGAGATGGGTCAGTGAGGTTCTTGGCCGGGACGGTAGCAGAACTGGCGGGACTTACGGCTGGTCGCTCGTACATGAATGTACCCCCAGGGGAACTCCCGGGTCGGGTTCGTCAGGGCCCTGCGATCCTCGGGGCTGAAGGTATTTGAGGATCCTGCAAAAGGTTTAGTAATTCCGCTCTGGTTGGGGCACGAACAGCTTGGAGTTGACTTACGCAGGAAAGCAATGTCGCCCTCCTCCCAGTGGTGGGTGGTCGCCACGGGAGGAGGGTACTTGGCCCTCTTGGTCCAAATCTTCGAGACCATGGTCTCGGAAAGGAAGGGTGGGCGGGGAGAGCCCAGGAGAGAGCGACGGGGAGAGCCGCGAAGGAGGATGCTGCAAGGCAGCGAAGGGAGAGAGAGAAAGAGAGAAGGCGAGGAGGGGGCGTCGACTGGGTGTCGGCGGAAGAAGAGCTCGGCGTTGGTCTTGGTCAGGTCTCGAGAAGGTGAGAATCTGACGGACGAAGCGGAGGTTCTGTGGAGAAGGAACAGGAAATCTAGCTGAGGCACTCATTATATAGTCGCCAAAACTATTTTGCCCCCTCGTGCTGATTAGAACTAGGCTTCTAATGCATAGACTGCGGGCTTCAAGACGTCGCTCAAGTGTCATGAATTTAGTCTCGAAGTCAGAGCGTCGTGTATTTAGACCCGAAGTCTGAGCGTCCTACATTTAGTGAACATATCAGTGCACGCATCAACACCTTGACGTCTGGGTTTCGAGGCTGGCTGCCTACATCGGCCACGGACGTGATGTTAGTGGCAAGTGACTTCAGGATTCTAGCCAGACACTGTCCTGGCACTCCTACATCCAGTGACAGTTTCTGACCACCACTGGCACGCATCAGCTTTGGCCTCAAAAATACAATATCCGCTAACTACCTATACAAAGATCACGGGCGACATCAGGGTGATATCTAATTTCAGAATTCTAATCGGACGCTAGACTCGGCTCTGCATCTACTCATTGATCCCAAGACCGTAGACATAGTCCATGGCTGGTAGCCTTAACTCCTTAGAATCGGAATTAGGAGACAGGTGTCTATTCACCATAATCTGCGTTAAAAACATAGGGGCATCCTATATCCAATGTTGAGACCTTATGAGGGTTGCAAAGCGAAGCCCGTCATAACTTTTACCTGGCAGTGAGCAGTACATCCATTTTCTAGGAGATAGACCACGTTACGAAGATATGTCACGACTTGGAGCTAGAAAACAACAGCCCAAATTCTCTACTCATTTGCTCCGGTATATGCCGAGGGGCGGATAAGATAGGTGCCCTAGGTGTGACTACATCTTGTTACCCTTAGGCACCTATCCTTGGTATCCCTGTTACTACTGGGCATGCCATCGAGGGGCAATCAGGTACGTAGTCCCTGCTACACTTATGCATCTTACCGCGGCGCAGTAAGGTAGACTCGCAGGGTATTATGTTGGGCTAGATGCAAGATGGTGCGGCGCGTTGTTAACCCTCTTGGATAGGGAAAGGCATGGCCTCCTTGTTTGCAAAAGCGGGTTCGCATACTGAGAAAGGAAGCTCCATGTAAGACGAGCATTGACATGCACCCCATGACTGATTTGATTAAGAACACCCGCAAGACTCAAGCTCACAGCTTTCCGGCAGACTGCAGGCCCCGCTCGCCGTCGACTAGGACGCACCAACCCTGTGAACCCGCACCGCCTTCTCCTGCCAGAACAGTGGTGAAGTTCTCCCACGCGTAGGCCAAAACGTCGTCGTTGAAAGTGCCGGGCTGCAAGAACACGGCCTGAA
The DNA here is from genome assembly GCA_039881045.1 of Chaetomium olivaceum. NCBI lineage: Eukaryota > Fungi > Ascomycota > Sordariomycetes > Sordariales > Chaetomiaceae > Chaetomium > Chaetomium olivaceum. The sequence goes on along the minus strand of JAYWVB010000051.1, from coordinate 182,547 downwards.
TGCCTAGCCCCTTGGCCTCCTCGAGAGCCTTCTGCGTCACATGGGGAGGCGTGATGATCGACACAGATGTCTCCGAAGCGTCTTGTAGGGCTGAGAGCGATCCAACCGTCGGAATCTCCTTCCCATCGACCTCAATCGCGGGAGAGCCCGGGTTGATGGGGGTCACCGACAGGTTGTGGGTGACGTACCACTTGAACACTGTGCTCCTTCATGTCAGCATCTTGCGCCCATCATGTTCGCTCAAAGTAAGAGATAAGTCTAATGTAAGGGAGCAGACAAAACACATAATATATGACCAAGTACAATCGCACAATGGCGCGAGCAATTTGGAATGTAGTGACGGAACATCTGCTCAATAAATAGGTACTGACCCTTGTATCCGTACTTTTCGGTGTTTGTGCTCGCACCGACGACGGCGAATTTAGGTGCCTGGAAGAAGACCCGTAGAGCCGCATCTGTGGAAGCCATGGCTGCTGTAGAATTTGAGCGTCGTTGATTTAATGTGTAGTGGAGAAAGGTGGGAATGGATCGAGTTGCAAAAGACGAAAGTGCGGGGGTATTAACGGTGACTCGAGGGTTCAAATAGAAACTCGAAGTTCCAGCCAAGCGGCGCAGCGGCTGCATCTCCTTTGTGTAATTCTCCGTGTACATACAGACCGAACCTTCGAACGAGGTCAGTCCATTGGATCCGAGGTCAATAACGCAATTCTGGGCGCAGAGGCTTGAAGGTCGCCCAATCTGAGGTGAGAGCCAAAAGTGGACGAGGCCGATGTGTGGCAGTGGTCCTCTTGCGGCTATGGATATCCGTGAGCGATTGACGTTGACTCCACTGGCAGCGACCTTGCAATGCTTCTTTAGGGTAGATCATAGTGGCGCCCTCTATGGCTCATATGGTTCTATCTAGAAATACGAATAGCTGATCTGAATTGACTCAACGTTATCGAGGCAGGTAGCAAGCCCTCCAGATCTTCATAAGCTTTGCAAACGTTATATTGCTTGGCCCTTGGTAGCTCGGGCCGTTGTTGGATAAAACTTTTTGGGCTAAGCTGGAACCACACCTGGGAAAACAGATCGAATCCATCGCAGGTTCGACGGAATTCTGGCATTGGCCGGCCAATTTAGCTGAGCTATATCGATGGCGGAGGAAGGATGAAGCTTGCTTGGAATTGGAACTTTGATGAGGCAATTGTGGGATCTGTTAGCGAAAGTACGAACACCGAGGTAGCGACCACAACTCTGCGGTTTTGGTTGCTGTTCAAGAAGACGACGATGTGAGGCCCTAACCCTGATATAATTTCTCACGCATCTAATGTGGCTGGTGCTGGGGCTGAACCTGGCTGAGCCGTCTGCTGAGCGGTTGCCCCGCGAGACGTATCGAGTTGGGGGGGACAACAAATGGGGTTTGGGTGGGGCACAAACCACCTTGGGCAGCGAACCACCACTCTCCGCCGTGTCTCAAGATAACTTCACCATCCCGCCATTTCAACCACCGCTTGCGTTTGCATCCAGTCTGTTTTTCGCGCGCTCAGCTCTTGAGATTCTCGTCCCTGTACATCATCACTTCCGAATTTAAGGCACTTTACAAAATGGTGGGTGAACTCGACGGCAGATGTCCAATTTGTTTCCGTCGCCCAGATTGCTCTCCTGCCCTGTTCACCGCGGTTCTGTTCCAAACAGGACACCCCGCGCTCCATCTCAGTGCCAAACAGACGCAGCGTTTGCTGACAGTACGGTGCATAGGCTTCCACCAACTACAAAGAGGCGTTTTCGCTATTCGACATTCGCGGTGTCGGCCGCGTCGCCGTTGACAAGCTTGGCGATCTCCTCCGCGCCTGCGGGCAGAACCCGACCTTGGCCGAGATCCACGACCTCGAGAAGGGCGTCGTCGATGAGTGTGAGCAGCATCTTTTTCTACAGGCTCCTGGTCAAGCACGCAGCTGACACATTGGCGGAAACAGTCGACTTCGAGACCTTCCAGCGCATCCTGAACCGACCGGGCGGCTTCCGCGACCCAGGCGAGCCGGAGGAATACTGCCGCGGCTTTCAGGTGTTTGACAAAGACATGACAGGGTTCATTGGTGTCGGCCAGCTCAAGTACATTCTCACCAACCTCGGCGAGAAGATGTCGGAAGAGGAGGTAGACGAGCTGCTCAAGGCCGTCGACACCAGCTCGGGGCAGGTCAATTACACAGGTAGGAGGTATCTCTCTTGCGGTTCTGGACATTTGCTGACGCGAACCATCAGAGCTCGTACGCACCATTCTCTCCAACTAGAGGTCATGAGGAGACGGGGGGGTTACGAAGCGGTCATGGACCGGGTTGGCGATGAAGCCGACTACGACATGACAGTCACGGAGGGAATTGCATTGGTTGCGTGATGGGCGGCTGGCGTTGGAGTTGTGCGATCTGGGATGTATTAACTTTGGGCGCCTGGATTGGTATTGATGATACACCATTCAGGACTTGGGATACGGCACACAAATTACGACCTAGATAGCAATAGGAAGTCATTCCACCAAATGCTGATGGGCCTGAAAATTAGATATTTAACTTGAGACTTGGCACGGATTGATAAAGACACTTTTGCTAAAGAAGACGGGCTCCGAAGAAAAACAAGGTCAAATCAAAAAGATGGTGGGAAGAAAGATCGAGTAAAATAAATCGGGCAAAAGGGCCCGAAAAGGAAATTGGAGGAAGGAGGTAGGAAAACCAGCGAATACACTTTCCCTGGACCGCCAGATGATTTTCGTTTCTTTTCCTACAGTCGCGTCCGGTCAATATCCAACTTCTCACTGCTTGGCGTCCTGGCTTTTGTTGCCCGGGTGGAGGGGCATTCTTGGTGGGGGAAGTGGTATCAATACTTGGCATCAATTGCGGGTCTTGGCTGCTGCATTCAAGCCTGCCTGGGCATAGTCGTTTCGTGTCGGCTTCAACCGCGACTGAACTCAAAGCAACCTGGAATCCGAGCCTTTTGTGACTGACTACCTCCAATGCAACAAATAATCTAAGCTATCATCAACTGATTGAACCAGAGATTCTCTTACAAAAACATTGGGCCCCATTCCCACTTTGACGATTCATCCTGATCTCTTACTCAAACTTGCTTACAAGTGCTGGGCGGACTGACAGAAGTGCTGTTCCCCGCCTGCCCTTTCGTCCCGGGCACGACTGCCTGTTCTTGTCCCACCTTCAAGCTTCCCCGCAATTCGGTTGGGCTTACACTTGGACCCCGCGGTCCTCAGGGTTTATATTCGCACCCGACACCCCTCCATCTTTCACCGTGGCGCCCTCTGCTCCCCCGATTCGACAGGCCGTCTCCCTCCTCCTACTATCCCTTCTCCTCTTCTCCACGACCACCATCATTCTGGCCGCGCCACGCATCACCCCCCGCCTTTTCGCCCTCTTCACCCAGCTCAAGTACAGCAAGACCCACCAACAAGCACCTTTAGGAGGAGCCTTTACTGCTGTCACGACTGGCCGTCCCGCTCTGGGCACCTTGACCCTCTCCTCTCCGCTCTCCTACTTCACTCACGCCTCAAACGTCAACATGGCCCAGTACGCAAACCCCCCGCAGCCGCCGCCGCTGTTCACAGGCACCAAGGACAGCATCGTAGCTGATTCCAAGGGCCTGTGTGACCGCACTCGCTCGCTGCTGGACTCCCTCGTTGCCAACATCAAGCCGGCCGAGAACCCTGCCGCTGCCACCTTCGAGTCGGTGCTCCGCCCGCAAACCGAGGACGAAAACGAGAGCGCCCTCAGCGCCCGCATCCTCGGCTTCTACCAATATGTGTCCGGAGACAGCGCGCTTCGTGATGCTAGTACCGAGGCAGAGAAGATCATGGACGAGTTCTCCATCGAATGCAGCATGCGCGAGGATGTCTTCCGCCTCGTCGACGCCGTCTACAACAACTCGGGTCTTGGGGCGAGCATCGCAGAGAACAAGGACCGGCTGATCGACGTTAGTCTAGCCAAGAGCGCTGGCCTGGACGACGTCGAGAGTGCGAGGCTACTAGAGAAGGAGAGGAAGAGCTACATCAGGAACGGTCTGGGCCTGCCCGAGGGTCCCAAGAGGGACCGGTTCAAGGAGATCAAGAAAAGGCTCAGCCAGATCCAGATCGCGTTCCAAAAGAACCTGAACGAGGAGAACAACGGTCTCTGGCTTACCAAGGAAGACCTTGATGGTGTCCCGCAGGATGTCTTAGACACCCTGGAGAAGGGAACCGGCGATAACGAGGGCAAAGTCCGCCTCTCCTTCAAGTACCCCGACCTCTTCCCTACTCTGAAGTTCGCCAAGAACCCCGACATTCGCCGCAAGGTCTTCATCGAAAATGAGAACAAGGTAGGCTCATACCATGGGCAATCCTAAGCAGTTGTGCCAACGCTGACACTCGTGTGTAGTGCAATGAGAACGCCCCGCTTTTCAAGGAGGCCATCCTCCTCCGTGACGAGGCTGCGCGCCTACTCGGCTACCCCGACCACGCCTCGTTCCGTATCGAGGATAAGATGGCCAAGACGCCAAAGACAGTGCTGGATTTCTTGGGAGACCTTAAGGGCAAGCTCGCCGCAGGTGGTGTCAAGGAGATCGAGCACCTCCTGGCGCTCAAGAAGAAGGACCACGAGGCCCGTAACCTGCCTTTTGATGGCAATTACTACCTCTGGGACCACCGCTTTTACGACCGCATGTTGGTCGAGCAGGAATACAGCATTGATGAGAATGCGATTGCGGAGTACTTCCCGCTTACTTCGACTGTTGCCGGCATGCTCCGCATCTTCGAAGAGCTCTTTGGCCTCGTCTTTGTCGAGCTGACGGCCGAAGATCGCAAGCGCATCTCCTCGACTGGAAAGGCCGAGGACATCGCCTGGCATGAGGATGTGATCATCTTCAGCGTCTGGGACGATGAGAGCGAGGGCAATGGCTTTGTGGGTTACCTGTACCTCGACCTGCACCCTCGCCCTGGCAAGTACGGCCACGCGGCCAACTTCAGCCTCCAGCCTGGCTTCCTAAAAGTCGACGGCACCAGGCGGTACCCCGCCACAGCCCTCGTCTGCAACTTCAGCAAGCCCACCGACAAGAAGCCTTCCCTCCTCAAGCACGAAGAGGTAGTAACTCTTTTCCACGAGCTCGGCCACGGCCATTCACGACCTGTCGGCCGTACCCGATATGACTCGGTACCACGCACGGCACGTCGACTGTCCGCGACTTTGTTCGAGGCGCCCAGCCAGATGCTCGAGAACTGGTGCTGGACTCCCAGCCAACTCAAGAGCCTGAGCAAGCACTACGAGTCGGGCAGCCAGCCGATCCGGATGACCTCATCGAAAAGCTGATCGCGACCAAGCACGTAAATGACAACCTCTTCAACCTCCGCCAGCTGCACTTCGGTCTCTTCGACATGACGGTCCACACCCCAAGACGCACGAGGAGCTGGAAAAGCTGGACGTCAGCAAACTGTACAACGACTGCCGCGTGCAAATCTCACAGATCAAGGGCCCTGAAGCACAGGGCGAACCTAGGTAAGCCGCCCTTTCCTTCACTAATGAGTGAGACTGTGCTGACAATGGCTCGCGCGCAGCACATGGGGCAATGGCCAGGCCACGTTTGGCCACCTGATCGCGGCTACGACGCTGGTTACTACGGCTATCTGTCCTCGCAGGTGTACTCGACCGACATGTTCTACTCGGTCTTCAAGGCCAACCCGATGGACCCCACGCAGGGCCGCCGGTACAGGCACACTGTGCTCGAGAAGGGCGGGTCGCAGGACGAGATGCTCACACTTGAGCAGTTCCTGGGGAGGAAGCCGAGTTCTGAGGCCTTCTACAAGGAGCTTGGGCTCGGGCTTAGGCGTGGCGGGCGGCGAAGGGTTGTATCTACGTACATCGATTTCACCGCAGTTAGGCGCCATCATGGTCGTGATCTAATCAAGCTCAGAACTTTCCAGATAAATACCATGTGGCCGAGGAGATGAATGGAAGTCCAGTAGAAGCACGCGGCCCAGTGCCCGCACACGTCGCAGTAATGTTTCCTGCATGCATATCTAAACTTTAGCCGCGGAGTTGCAACCCCTTATTCGCGACTGGACTGGTACGCGTAGTCAGCTGATACCGTGCTTCAATCCCGCCCCTTGTCTCAATCACAACTCTCGAAGTCCAACATAAGTACATTCGTCTTCGACTTTCTCTTTTGTTTCCGCCATTAAAGAAGTCTAACTCGCCGCATATTGTCTGTCTGTTTTTGGTAAACCTACGCGTTTTCCTTCGTTTCACTTGCTAAGGTAACGATGTAGGAAGCCTTCGGTCTCTCGGCCGGGGGGAAGAAAGGGGGGGAAGGGGTCTGTTGGGCAGTCCACACGCACAGCAACACCAACAAGCCAACAAACAGCCGGCCGGCCGGTTAGCTCAGCTGGTTAGAGCGTCGTACTAATATTGTGGGGGTTCAAACCCTGCTATATCATGTCATGCGAAGGTCAACAGTTCAATCCTGTTACTGGGCAAATGAGATGGGGGAGTGAGATTGGCTTTTTTGGTGACTGGTTTTTTTTTTGCTGGGTTGTGGAGTGTTGAGTTGAGGGTGGATGTCTGGGTGGAGGAAGTACAGTATCATGAAATGGTGGGGGTTTGGGGCATGTGGTGGGGTGACACGGGTGAGTGCGGTGTTTTTTTTTTGAGTCTTCCTATTTGAACAGTAGTTTTTTTCTATTTGGACAGTAAAGTCCACATTACTAGCTAGATTTACCCCCAAAATCGCAATTGCCACACCCACACACCAAAATACAGTGTAAGACACTGGGAAAGGATATCTTCATACAAAATCACACACTAATAAGGTCTATCGACTATCAATCGGTGCCAATTCTTCAAAAAACGCATTTCCGACCCTTCTAATTCAATGTCAACACTTCTCACGGGCCGGCTAGTTCATCCGGCTCGTCAGCGCCGGGTTGGGTGGCCGGGATGACCTCAATCACGTCCTCAGCCTCAGACTCAGTCTCGGGGTCGGTCTCGGGGTCGGTCTCGAAGGCGGCTGCAGCTATCGCGGCCAGCCTCGCCGTAGAAGAGGCTGTCGCTGACCTCCTCGATCGTCCTCTTGCAGTTCCCGTAGACTGCGAATTTACGCGTGACTGCGAACTCCTTGTCGACGGCGACGAAGCTGCCCGGGTGCGGCCGCGACCGCGGCTCCGGGACGACCTTTGTGATGACCTTTGCGAGCCTTCAACCTCAAATTGTGATAGATCGCGACGCGCGCTTGGCTTCGCACGGCGCTCACGGCGATGTGACTGCGAAGTCTGCTTTGGCTGCCGCCGCCGCTGCTGCTGCGTTGACTGCGCCGTCTCCTGCTGCTGGGCTTCATCTTGGCCGTCGTCAGCCCTCAGGGATGACGGCACCGTCATCTTCTCGTTATTTGGCAGGCGAGGCCGGCCACGGAGGCTTTGGACAACGTCAGGATCGCGGAGTCGGAGTAAGGGCTCGTCAATGTCCTAGGACCAAGCAGTTAGTAGCTTTTCCATAGAAAATCATAGGAAATCGTACCAGAGGCTTGGCCAGCCACCATCGCGGATGGACATCTTCATTGCTGAGGGCCTCGCCGTCGTCCAGCTTCTTGAAGATCATGTGGCTGCAAAGAAGCGCGTACTGCTGCATGAAGCTGCGCCGGTGCAAGGCCTCAGCGGCTCAGGCATCAGGCCACGGCTTGAGGGCATCGCGGCCACGGCTAGCCGGTGCTGTTGGGCAAGGAGATCGACGGCGACGTAGGAGACTGTCATGGGGATGTTCCCTAGCCACCCTTGCTGCTGGATGAAGCGTTGGCGCTGCCGCATTTGCATCGCCGCGGCCTTCTCGTTGTAGTCTCTCTCCTTCTTCTGCAGCATCAGGGAGATCGCGTTGTGGAGGTGGAGGAGGTCGCTTGTGCCCGTGATGAGGAAAGACTTCACGTCCTTGTGTGCCGTTTCCACAGGACTGTTGACTCGTTGACCGAAGTTGCGGTATCGCTTGATAAAGCAGCGCGCCCACTGCTCGCGGTACGGCATGTATTCCTTCGAGATATAGCGTAGGATGCGGTTCTGCGTTGGATTGTATATAGCCTTCATCTTGTTCCATGCTGACTGGAAATCAGCCTCGTCTTCGGCGTACACGACTTGTTGCCACGCACGGAACATTCCATCGCGAGTCAAAGGGTCGGCGGCAGGCAGCAAGGCCGCACAGCCATGCTCGGCGACCTCTTGTTCAGCAGCGCGGGCGACGAGGTCGGCATCGCCGTCAGCGACCTCGGCCTCATCGTCGTCAGCCTCGTCAGCCTCGTCGTCGCTTCTGCCGTCTTCGGCCTTCCACCTTGACCGGATTCTTGCCCTCACATTCGCGTTGATGTGATAGACACACAGCTGTTGCTGCGCACCCGGGAAGGTCGCCGTGAGGGCATTTTTGAGGGCTGTCTCCTTGTCTGTGATCACCACGGTCGGTGCCGGCACATGAAGGTCTTGACAAAGGTCCTCAAGCTGTTGACAAAGCCATAGGAAGCCGTCTTCCTTCTCTGTTGATGAGGCCAAACGCGAAGTTGGCTACCGACTTCTGGTCCGTGATGCCTATGACCTCGAAGAGATACATGTGAAAACGGTTCGTTTTGTACGTGTTGTCAAGTCCTAGGACTTCAGGAAACTGGCGCCACATCTTCTCTGACCAAGGGTAAGTCCACAGGACACCCTCGACCTTGTTGTCATCGTCAATCTTGATCCAGTGACGAAGGTTGTTATCTTGAAGCTGCTTAATCCAGGCCTGGGTGGCCGACAAGCCGTTGAGTCCTTCGATCCTGATCTTCTGCCTGTCGTTATAGATGTCTGACTGACGAAAGAACGTGGGTTCGGCGCCGCTAGAGTCTCTCATGATCTCTAACATCTCGCGCGCAGGAAGGGCCCGGTGCTTGGTCAAGTCTCGCGCTTGTTGCTGCTGAGCTAGGGTACGCCGGCGATGCATTATGTGTGCTGACGGGCCGAGAGACGGCGGGTGGTTGTGCTCGGGGCAGTCAACGCGATACGACCACTTCTAGCCGGAAACGCTTCGTCGCTGATGCTATGACTTGAACGGGCAGTCGAGCCGCTGAGTCGAGGATCTTCGGATTCCTGTGCTTGTGGACGTTTGAGACCGGCGCGATCGCAGGCAAGGACATAGTATGTGTATTTCCTCTCGCCATAGACCTCGCGAGGGTTTGCGCTCTTCAGAATCCTGATAGCCGCGCCGTTGTCGCGATGGAACGTCTGCAGGAAGGCCAAAAGCTCGTCAAAAGAGTCGTACAGCCCCGAGGGCGGCGGCGATGGAATAACGGGCTCTGGCGCCGATTCTGCAGTCTCTATGACTTCCTCAACGCCTGACGAGACCATCAGCGGCGGCAGCGGCGGCAGCAGGGCGTCTTCTTGCAAGGAATTGGCGGTTTCTGCGGTCGCGATAGCATCAGACAACTGTGTCTGTCCTTCTTGATAGAAATCGTCGATTTGCCCAAGTCCGGCGCCTTCCGACAGCTCAGACGATGGCGGCGCGCCTAGGAAGGCATCCCAATCGGTGAAATCCATCGAAAAACGAGCAATGTGGCGATGATAAAGGGAAGTTGCGGCTGTGGGCGAAAAAACGGAAGAAAACGACCTCGCGATCGCGAATTGACGAAGTCTTGGTGTTGTTGTTGTCTTCAATTGACAGGTACGTCATGTGCCAGGACTTTGCACTGTAATTAGGTGTGTAATAGTGGCAACAGTGGTGTGGGCGCATCAATTTTAGTACGGGCACGCTTTACTGTCCAAATAGAAAAAGACTACTGTTCAAATAGGAACACTCTTCTTTTTTTTTTTTACTTTGCCCCTGAGTGAGGAGAAGGGCTGAGCCCTGGGTGTGCCCGGTTCCTGTCTATGCCCGGTTTCTGTCTATGCCCGGTTCCTGTCTGTCCCCGGTTCCCGTCTATGCCCGTTTCGAGGATGCTAAACGGGCCTTATGTTGTCTGTTGTGGGTTGCTTGGATGCGAGTTGCCCGGATCCCATGGTTTACGAGAAGTTGCTCTAAGGGTATCAGAATCGTACGTGGCTCCCAACTGTTTTGTAGCGCATATACAAACACCAACTTCCCAAAATGCGGGCTCGCTATGATACGATACGGAGACTCCAAGAATCCAAACACTATAAACCAACTACTCCTAGGAATGCTCTCCAACACATGAATCGTCGTGGTCTCTCTCTCTATCGTAAAAGCCTCCGCAGCGGCCGGGTTGCCAGTGCCTGCAAGCACCTCGGGCGCGCAGTGCGTATCATAGTTGCTCCAACAAACTCCCTAAACCCCAAGTGAACGCAAAATACCACCTAAACTGAGGCACCGCTCTAAGAGACGGGCGCACAGCTGTACGGGTCCGAAACCGACCCGACTTCATACCGATGCAACTAGGCGTGGGGGTTAGTATTCGCCCGTAAAAGAAGTTAGAAACGGTGTCATGATGCTTACAATATCCCATATAGCAGAGTAAGTCCCGACGCCCAACACAGTGATGCCTACGATGAACGACAAAGCATTGGCGGCCGCGGGAAGCCAGTTCTTGCGCTCGAACCATTTCCCTTCCCTGATAAACATGAACCACATGATGGCGGGAAAGTAAAACGTAAAGCCCGAGACGAACAGCGACGAGCAGATAGCCAGAAGGTCTGAGAAGAAGGGTACGGCGCCAGCAATGACCCACGACAGCAGCGTGATGGCGGCGTCCAGGCCGATCCACGTGGCCCAGCCCATGGGGGTGTTGACGTAGCGGATGATGGAGTTCTTGAACGCGCGGCCGTGGATGTAGCGCGCCACCACGGTCGTGTTGATGCTGCCCGAGATGAAGATGACGGGGATGGCGATGCCGAACGCCACCTTGGACACCACGGGGCCGGCCGACAGCAGAGCGGGGGACCTGACGTCCGGGCCGACAAAGACGTAGACCAGGGCTCCGGTGATCGTGTAGAGAAAGATCTCGAAAATGCCGAGCGACATGATCGCCTTGTCATAGTCCTGGGGCGTGTGCATCTCGTCCATGAAGCTGAATTGGCACAGGGCGAAGCTGTAGGCAAACACGATATTGCTGACGGCGATGAAGGTCTCGGCCAGCGACAAACCCTCCTTCGGCCACGCAGACCACTCCACGGACGCGACACCTCCGGGTAGCTCGCTGGCACGAACACCAGTGGCGACTATGGTGATGAAGATGGCGGCAATGATGGACGCGAAGTCAATGTAGCCGAGGATGGCCATCTCGGAAAAGCTGGGCGGGATGGCGACGAGAAACAGGACAATTGCCGAGACGACGGTGAAGACGATGGTACACGCGCCGTCGTTTGTAAGATTTCCGAACATGATAGCGCCCGTCAAGACGTGCGAACCGATGGTGAAGACGAGCTGCATGATGAACATGAAGCTGACAATTTCGTAGCCAATGTTGCCAAACATCATGCGGCCGGCGTCGGTATAGTGCGAGATGTGCGGGTACTTGAGCTTCATCTGGCCGATAACGTAGCTGGCATACAGCGCAACAAGGCCGATTCCGACCGTGAGGATGACGCCAGCCACCATGCCGAGGGTCGCGAAGGCGCCCGGAAGACTGAGACTGCCCAGGGCAACCGCCGTCACGATCAGAACGATGGTGAGACGCTTCCAGCCGAGCCGGTGGAAATGCGCCTCGCCCTCGGCCACCTTTTGCTTTTCGTAGTCGTTCATCTCGACCGTGGGCCGCACTTCGCCCACTTCATCTAGATTGTGACTGCAGGACGCCCGAATCTGGTGTGTCGAAGGGGTCCGCCTTCTTGTCCGAGGACTTGGTATCCGTGGCGGGGTTGATGGCCGCCATGGTTGATGACCGTTATGGTGTTGGGAGACAGTCTCTTGTCACCTTCGTCTGTGGGCTGGCGGGTGTTGAAACCAGAACAGGCGAGGCACGGCAGCTGTGGTCAAGCAAGCGTTGCTGCACCGATACCAGAGGTCCTTCCGGGCCCGACCTTTATAAAGTAGGCGAGTGGGTGAGAGGGAAGGGGCGCTCCCGCGTCCTCAAAAGGTCAGTTGCCTGGGCCTTGGGAACAAAAAAGGAGCAGGAGGGGTAACAGTGAGACGGGAAGCACAGCGAGACCACAATGTTTAAGCGGATCTGCAAACCCATCAACCAAGGCCAAAGTGTCGAGTCGACACTTGCCGACAAATCCCTGCCTTCATACCCGACTTCGGTTGATATCGCGTCCGGAGACCCCGGCACAAGCGTGTTCCTATCGCCCCTTCGACGGGGGTTCGGACTTTAGCCCTCTTGTCTAAGCCCTCGTCGGAAACCCCGTAGTTCATCTCACCAGTCGGGGCATTACGACACAGCGTGGGTGGTACTGTTCCCCCAGATCCCCAGGTTCCTAGATCCTGCCAAAGTCATCACGGGACGGCCACGTCTCGATCGTGCGGAAGGCTCCAGGCACGCCAGGGTCCTACAGCGCCTGCCGGCCATCCGCTCCTTCTAGAAGCCCACCCGCCCCCGGGTTCCTTGCACTCCATTCGTGTATTTGTGGGTGAGGCAAGGATGACGGCGGGTATTGCGGCGATTACTCACAGGAACCTGTCATCGGATGAAACTGGTTTCGTCACTCGTCGGTATCCTATCTGGGTACTCCAGGGTTCTGATCGATGATCTCCGCTCATGATTCAGGGGGGTAATATAATGTGGAAAGGTCGGTCGGTGATGTCCAACCGCGGGAGGGGCGATTGTAACCTGGAACCTGCCTTTCGCCGAAGGTCCGTCCCCTGCCGGCCGTGTGGCGGAAACGCAACGCTAAAAAGCTTGACCCCCGGTAGTTGTAAAGGAACGTCGTGGTGTATACTGTGTGTACACGCCTGATATTCAGTCTCTTGATTTGGAGAAGTGACAACGAAACCCGCCGAGGATCATCAATCTACCAGTTGAGCCAAACATAGAAGCAAAAGAGAGACAATTGGAAATAGCGAAACCGACATGTCCCAAGTCGGCCCAGGTCGGGTCTACCATGCCTTTCATGCTCCAAGCGGATCAGTGAACGCCGTCCAGACTCCAACCCGCCACTATAGGCTCCACAGTTATGTGGGCAAGAGGTGGGTGCTCGAAAAGAAAATGGCTGGCCACTCGGCCAGGAACGGATCTTGATTGCCTCGGAAAGCGGACCAAAGGGAAAATGAAGGTGAAAAATGCCTTGCCCGTTTGTTGACCATCGTGCAATGCATTTCCGAACTCTGGAGGCTGTGATTGATGGGATAAAAAGATGAGGGAAAAGGTAAAAAAAGACTCAAAACTCAACACCATGATGATCATCTCGTAACGTTGTCATGTCAGATCACTCGGTGCCAATCATAGACAGTTCTGGCGCGACAGGGGACATTGAAACTGGATCTCAACTGCCCCAACAACTTGCCGAGTTTTGAACGAGGCCGGCGTTTGCCGAGTGAGCGGGGCCGCAAGAAACGCCGCTTGCTGAACGTCGGTGACGAATATGGGAGGTGGTCTCGAGCACCATTACTTTCTTTGGAGGTTCATCAGCCTCAAACCGTTCAGTGACGTCGTCGGCTGCTTCGGCGCAGCCGCCCAGGGCTTTGCGAGGAACGACCCCGAAGAGCTTGGCAGTGCTTGGGACCAGGGTTTCGGCACACAACCCTAACCCGAAGGAAAGCACCAGCGATTGTGGCTTTGTGGCGGTAGCGTAGTAATATGAATGCGGCGCTGATGCGAGCCCCACTAACTCAGCCCACAACAGCAAGTAAACAAACCCAGCACTCTCGTCCAATCATCGGCGCTCGTCGGTATTTTGAACAATTGCGGCTTCCTCCCCGCTATCGTTTCGAGTTCAAGGACCGCGATCACCAACCCGGACACGACCAATAAGCGCACTCTTTAGCTTAGGCCCTCCGACATTCATTTGTATACGCGCTCCCGTCACGTCCATGAACGAGTTACGAAACGCGAGTCCCCCTCCTTGAAGCCGCGCCGTCAACAACCATCAACTCTTGTCTCCTTCACCAACCGACCCATTCCCTGACGCCGCGACGCGCTTCCGAGATCGCTTCCCACAACCACTGTCAAGATGGATCCCGAGGACCAATATTTTGTCTTTGAGAATCGTCTCGACTCGTTCCAGGACCCTCAGCCCGTAGCCAAAGGGAAGGCCTCAGCCGCCGCCGCTTCGCGCGCGCCGAAGGCGCTTCTCTGGCCGCACAAGACACTGTCGCCCTTAGCAGTGAGTCCCCAACACCATATCCTGTTAGCATAATTTGACTGACGCGTTTTATCCAGCTTGCGAAAGCCGGCTTTTTCTTCCAACCGCACCCGAAAAGCCCGGACAATGTGGTGTGCTTTCTGTGCGAAAAGTCTCTCGACGGGTGGGAGGAAAACGACAATCCGCTGGAGGAGCATCTGAAACACTCGCCAACATGTGGCTGGGCCATTATGGCGGCAATTGAAGCCGGCTACGGTAACTACGGGAAGGTGCACCCCCTCGAGCCAGCCATGATCGAGGCGCGGAAAGCGACATTCGCAGGACGTTGGCCGTACGAGACAAAAAGGGGCTTCAAGTGCAAGACCAAGAAGGTAGGCGCGCTCCGGCTAAAGCAAGGGAGCCCAAGGCTAACCTTGTCTGCAGCTTGTCGAGGGCGGTTGGAAGTTCACACCTTCTAGCGAAGCGAGTGACATGACCACATGTGCTTATTGCAATCTCGCGCTTGAAGGGTGGGAATCTGACGATAATCCATTGTAGGTGTCTCACCGACACGCGTACATCTCCAGAGTTAACCATACTGCAGTGATGAGCATTACCGACGCGAACCTGGCTGTCTCTTCTTCGCCCTCATCAACCAATACCCAGCCCCGAAGAAAGGAAGGGCGAAGGCAGGTAGAGCCTCTAAGGCCTCTCGACTTTCGGTGCAATCCGTTGCCACAACAGTATCGGACATTGGTTCTCTTGCAGATGTCACGGCCGATCACGACGACAGCGTCATGACCACGGCGTCCACTGCGACACAAGGTGCGAAAAAGACAACCAAGGGTCGCAAAGCTGCCACAGGCAAGGGGAGGAAACCCAAAGCAAAGAAGGACGACGACGTCGAGATATTGGAAGATGAGCCACAAGAACCTCCCCAGCCACCTGTTGTCAAGGGGCGGAAACGCGCGAGTGACGCCATGGAAGACCATACCGCGACCGATGTCGAAGCGCCGGCGCCGAAGAAACGCGGTCGTGGTAGACCAAGCGCCACTGTCGAATACCCAACACTTCCTGATTCGGAGATGGTGGATGCTGTTCCGGCAAAACCGCCCGCCGGCAAGAAGAAGGCCCGCGCTTCTACCTCAAAAACATCCCGGAAGGTCTCTCAAGCGTCCGTTAGATCCGAGGCATCGACGGCATCCCTACGCGCCAACATACCTGACGATGACGAACTTGAGCGTCAGCTCGAGGCTGATCTAGAACGTTACAATAGCGATGAGGAAGATATGGCTGTCGAACAGCCTGCCCCGGCTAAGGGACGTCCCAAGAAAGCTACCGCTGGACGCAAAACCAGTTCACAGAAGGATGCCGGAAGCGAATCCTATGCCATGTTCGACCCAACACCCATGGTGCCGGATGAAGCAGAGATTGAGGCCGATCTCGAGGCGCTCCAGGCACAGATGGGAATGGAACAATCCACCGAAACAAAGCCCCTGGTAGTCCCCAAAAGGGGCCGCAAACCTGGAACGCGCAAGGTGTCCAAACAGACCAAGAAAGCCAAGGAGCCCTCGCCTGAGCCTGGTCCAGCGGAAGAAGCACCACGCCTGGAGCCAATACAGTCTCCGGTCCAGGAGACAGAGCAACCACCACAAGGGTTGGAGTCGGAGCCTGAGCTCGCAGAGGATCCCGATGTCAGCACGGGGACAGTTGTGACGAAACCCGAGAAGCGGGGAAGAGGGCGGCCTTCGAAGAAGTCCACAGCGTCGCTGGCCTCAGTGGAAGAGCCAGAACAGCGACGATCCGTCGGGGCCATGGCCAAGCCCCAGGCGCAGCCCGAGACGGATCCCCCCCGAGAATCCATCCCCGCCCAAAAGAACACGCCCATGAAAATCGTCAGAGAGGCCGTGCCTCTCCCTTCACATGGCCCGGCCTCGACTCCCGGCCGAATGACCACCACTCCAACTAGAGCATCCAAGCCTACCTCCATCTACCCCCCATCAGCTAGCCGTTTCCATCAACCCCCGTCAACCCCGAGGAGGCGTCTCACCCCGCCCGCGCGAACAAATCAAGCCACCAACCCACGCACGCGCACTCCGCAGGCCGCCGACGCCGGGAACCAAACCCTTTCCCTCCAACCAGCTGCCAGCGTAATGCCCCAGCGCCCCGTGCTCGCCCCCCTCCAGCGCCCAAACCCCCCAGCGCAGCTCCCCTTCCAAGCGCAACATTGTTTCGGGGCTACAGAGCAACCAGCCCTGGCAGCCCGCCGACCTGGACCTGCTCTTCTCGTCGCCGCTGGCCAAGGGCAGCGACCACGGCGACGCAGACGACAAGGAAAACGCTGCCGTTTCCAGGCTGCTGCGCAAGGGCACCGAGCTGACGAGCCCTGAGAAGCGCATGACGGTTGAGGAGTGGATCTACCACAACGCGGGGCTGGCCGAGCAGAAGCTGAAACACGAGTGCGAGGCGATGGTGGCGGCGTTTGAGAGGGAGGGTGGGAGGGCGCTCAACGTTCTGGAGGGGCTTGTTGTTGATGCTGCTTGAGTCTTGCATGATTTGGAGCAGATTGTTTTTTTAGGTAATAGTGGGCGTGCGTGTGGTAGGACAGGGTTGCCGGGCTGCTTGGGTATCTCAACAAGGGAGTTCTGTTTAGATTAGTAGCGTATCGGTTGGGTTGGTTTGGTCTGGCGTTAGAGTGGCGGTTTGATTTCAACGAGTTCATTAATCGAGTCCTATTTCTGATCGAGTTTTCTCTCCTTGGCTTCTGACAAGTTGTTACAATAAACGGTGCCAAACGTCTACCTATATGGCCCCAAGTGATATCAAGATACCGTACACCTAAAAAAACAGGGGCTCGACTCACTCAACTCACCGCAAACTAAGTAGGCAGAAGTTTTGTGAAGCTGTATTGATTGCAATATGTATTCGTAACAGAATCCTAGGTGTGAAAGGAAAACTAGGACGGAGGAATGATTTTAGGAGGCGAACCACACCCATTAACCCACCCCAAACTCGTAACGCCAACAAGTGGTCACACAAACAACAGAGGAAAAGTACCTCTTCCGCTCCAATTACAGGTTATCAACAACGCTCCGTGTTCCCTCCAAGCAGCGGCTGAACCTCCAAGTCAACGTCGACCCCTCGCCCGTATTGGTCCCCAGCCTCCGCCCCCCCATGAACCCGTCGTACCTTCTACTTCGAAACGTGATACATGGCGTACAGCACACCAGGGATCCTGTGATCAAAACCCACGTTAGCCAGTCAGTCTTTTCCTTTTTCTACTCTTCCGGGGGAGAGGAGGTGCCAATGAAACAGGATAAAGAGGGAGGGGGCCGGTTTTCAAAAGGAGACTATTATGGCTCTCGTAATACACAGCTGATGGATGAAGGATTGTACGTACCAGCCCAGCAGAGTCAGCAAGACGCTCAGGCAAAAGCGCTTGTTGGTTCCGTGCCGGAGGTACACGGCCAGCGGCGGGACAAAGAAGGAGGTGATGTAGAGGACGGCCTTGCGCGACTTGTGGCCCATGTTCCTCAGCGGTGTCGGGTTGGCAGCGGCGTGGAGGCTGGCGGCGGCGTCGAGGTTGGCCGCGGTTCCTGTCTTGACTATTTGCGCTGTGACGTCCGGGTTGGGGTCGGCCGCTGCCACTGTGAGCTTTGGGGCGGTGATGTTGGCTGGGTTGGCTGCTGCGTGGTGGCGGTGGTTGTTGTTGTTGAGTTCAGCAGCCCAGGAGGGGTTGTTGGTGCCCGGGGCCACGTTTCTGGGCTCGCTGGGGACGTCGGAGTTGGTGGTGCTTGCTGAAGCGGCGAACGTCAGAGCTGGGGTAGTTCCCGTTGAGGCTTCGGTGGGCGCTGCCGGGCTTGTGGTGGAAGGATTCATGGGGTTTCGGTGTAAGGCAAAAGAAATGTTGATAGCAAGATGTGTGTTTGCGATGCTTGATTGCCTTGTTGGGGTGATAATATATTCGAAATTGATGGCTAATTGACAACTAAGCGAAGTAGAAGCATTTCAAATACTTCAAGTTATCGTTGCGAAAGGTGCCTGCCTTGAGGCACTGGTCAAATTTCGCATCATGGCAGGCGTGGTTCGTTCTCGTCGTTTGTTTTTTGGTAAGTGCTGCCCACGACCTATCCATTCTGTACGAGCCTACTAGCATGAACGGGATTACAATATAGGCAAGGTGTGCGCAGTTGATTTCCAACGAGGGCCACGGACCTGACTGGGTAGCCCAGCGGTTAGGCGGTGGCCCTCGGCCCACGGGCAAGCACAAAATTCAACCTGCCAGAAGAACCCGGACGCAAGGGAGGCCATAGGTTCGAATCTTGATGCGACCCGGGGTTTTTCTGGGAGGTACTGGGGCGCCAGTAGAGTCCTCCATAATCAGAATTTACACAGCCCGCATCGGCCCGACGGGGCATCACCGGGTTACTGGGCACACGGAGTAAACCCCTAAGGGGTTTCGTAGCCGGCTACCTCCCTTCGGGGGGCTAGCCGGTGAGCTTTCGCCTTTTTGACCAAATGCAAGTGGCAACTTAGGTACCTGTATATAAGCTGCTATAAGAGCCTACCTCTCGACGTCTATAACTTCAAAAGTTTCAAACATTGTTTCTGCTGCCGAAAACCTGGAATGGCATGTAAGTAGGTACAATTCAATTCGATGATCAACACTCATATGTTAGTTATACATAGATACCTACCATTCTGGTTGCCTTGTATGATACATTTAGACTCACGCCTGCGGGCCGATATCAGCTTCAACACCGCCCGGCATCCTCTCCAACCACCCATCCACATCCTCCTTCACACTCGGCTCCAGCATACACTCATTCGCCTTCTCAATTGACTGCCGATTCAACTCACACAGCGTATTCCCCACACCCAAACACCCCTCATCATCACTGAACGCGACATCCAACGAGTTGCCTCGCCAACCAAACACATAATCCCCATGGTGGCCATACCCCACGGTATCCCCAAAGCTCCACACAAACGGCTGGCTACCATCCTCCGGCCACAGCTCCAGATCATTAAAACTCCTCGTATCCCACTGCACCTCAAGCACCACCTGCGGGATCTTGACGGGATGCGTCGCCGGACACGGCTCCCCGTCATCATACCCCGCCGCACCGCCGGCCGGCCACGCCACATGACTATAGTGATCGGGACTGTCCAAGTTCACCCCATCCCAGCACGGCGGGAAGTACAGCGTGGTGATGATCCCCACCGGGCAGGGGTGGTCAGGAAACGTGGCGGTCCGGTTGGTGTACCGCGTGTCGTTGCGGAGCAGGCAGGTATAGTCGATACCCTGGGATGGGTTGGCGCGGGAATCGGGGTTGCCGGTGCGCATGCGGAAGCCGCGCCGGAAGGCGACGATGTTGGTCGGGTCCTTGCGCGGCGGGAAGTAGTAGATGGTGATTCCGCCACCGCGGGCCGTTTCGTGGAAGAGGGCGCCGGCTTGCGGGACGCGCTTGTAGCTCCCGTTGCGCGCGCGGAAGTACAGCGCGGCGGTCCAGTAGTTGGAGAAGTCGTCTGGGAAGGTGCAGGTCGTGCAGGTTGAAAGCTCGGCGCGGTCGGTGGTTGGGTCCATGGTGGCGTTTAGGCTGTTGCCTCCGACGAGTTGGTGGAGGTGCGGAGAGCCTAGTACACCCGGGTTTACCAGGCTTTTGGGGTGTTAGTGGTTGTTGGGAGACAGACGCGTGGGGGGATTCACGGGTCGATGCGGTCTACCACCAGCTGGGAACATGACATCTTGAGGAAGGTGTTCCGGCAAGAAGCCAACGCAGCCAGACCTAGGCCGCCCAATCTAACCATCCGTCGCGGTTTCATTGCTGCGAATGATAACTTGATAATCTGAGTTCAAGTTCGTGTGTCTGGTTCTAGAATGGCGCTAAGGGTAGGTGCCTATACTGGTTCGGTGGCTCAGTTTCTTCCAGTTTCTCCGGGAGGTATACTCCTATTTATATCACGGCCCTGCTGCGGAGCGTTTCTCCCCCCAAGTTATGAGAACGATACCTAGGTAGGCTGCGGACCAAGACGGTTTGGCTCAGAATAACTCTGCGGCACAGTCATTTAACCCCTATTCTACCCGCTGTCACAAGGTGGTGGGCTGTAACCCTCCGTTGCTAGCAATATAGTGGCTACTGCGCCCTGTCTGATATATCTCCAATTGCCGCGCCGACAGTATATTGTCTTAGCGTCTTTGGTTACACCATTTACATGAACCAGACTTTGGAACAGCGGCGGACTATCGTTGATTTCCGACTTAGTTGTATCTGAACAGGCTTCCTGAATCTTACGGTCCGTTGCTTCAGCTATTGGCCGTGAGATTTGTAAGCTGAGAGTTGTTGGGGGCCGATTTCAAAGAGTGAAAAGGAAAAGATGGGAATCGCTGCCTTACTTGTTGACATTGTCTGTCACTAGGCTCGTTGATTCAACTGCTCGCGCTCTCTGTTGGGCCGAACCATCCATCGCAGCCGGGTGGAAACGCGTGAATAACCACTGTCTAATCCTCTGCCCGAGCGCCATCAATGCCATGCATATAATGTACAAAAAGAGACACGCTTGCCTAACCAGTCAGTCATGTCCATTTAAGCCCTCCCACTTGTGTTCTACATGATATCATGAGCTCTTTTCCTTCCCCTCGCTGCCGTCACCCCCCTCCACGGCACTGTTCCCCTTCTCCGCCTGCTTCCCCTGACGATACTTGTCTATCTTCTCTTTCATGTACCGCCATGACCTTTGTATCCCACTGGTGAGCGGTCCCTTGAGCGACTGGGCAGTAGCCGGCCAGCTGACGGTCTGCTTGATGACGGTGCGGATGTAGTTGCGCAGCTCGACGGGATCGTCCTGGGCGATGCGCCGCTCGAAACCGCCGCCCTCGCGCCTCTTGAACGAAACGGAGTCCTCTTGCTTGCTCTCGTCCATCATCTTGCGGAAGTCCTCCGCCGGAATGGCTAGCTTCTTTTGGTACTGGAAATAGAGACGAGAGCGGAAAGCTTTGGGTAAGCGCCGCACCATGTTGCCGCGTTTGACCGGGTCCATATCTTGCGCCAGCTTCAAGTTCTTCGTCTCGTCCCAAACCCAGTTTTTGGTGCCGACACCAGCATCGTTGAAGTCGACGTTGGGCAGCGTATCGATGAGAGGAAGGTAGAGTCGCCGGAAGTTGGCCATATTGTTGCCCACAATGTTTTTGACCTTGCGTGGGTTTTCGGTGGGTAGCGCCATGCGTGGGTCGCCAAGGTAGCTGATGCCGGCAATGGTTCCGTACAGCTGTTCTTCGGTGAAATCTGGCGGGAGTAGCAATAAAGCTGTTCGCAGGGCCGATAGAAGGTTCATTTGGTTAGCTAGCCGGATCTTCGGATCGTCTCGGAGAATCTTGACCGGCTTATGCAACCTCCCAGCCAAGTAAAGCGTGTCCCACTGGGTCAGATCCTGTTCTAGGGTGCCCAGCTGCACGACACCGTACTTGATTAGAATCCCGTTCACGACAACGTAAGGGTTGAAGTAAACGCCCGCTCCCATCTTGTCCTGAACGTACGATACGGCGCCGGAGCCGAGGCTCGCAAGCGAAGAGTAGTGGTCCCGGTGCTGCTTCATGTTAAGAGAGTGCCAGTGCTGGGTATGCGAGACACCAAAGATGAAATCGATCATTTTCGGCGTGCCGTCTTGAGCCCTTTGCACGGCGAGTGGCGCTTTCGGATGTATTGCGCGAAGTTCTTCCTCGGTTGGGGTCTTCCCGCTCGCTTTCGACTGGGGGAATACGCCGGAGCCGTACGCAAAGGCATAGCGAATTGGGGCGCGGAACTGCCAGGGTATCGCCTTCAAGACCTCCTTAAACTCTGTGTCGAACGGAATGTGCTGGTTAACCCCGAAGTTGGCGTGTGGCAGATCCTTGAACGACTCAACCCTCACGTTCGGGTCATATTCCCAATCCTGCACATCGCTGACTACCGACGACCCGGCGGTGGAAGAGCTTGTCGCCTCACTTGCCAATGCCTGGGCCGACTTGGTATCTTTCCCCGCTGTATCCGCCGCCGAATCGGCCGCCGCATCGTGCTGGGCGCTCTCGCGGGCTTCCTTCTCGTCCACACCCGCACCATCGTCGTTTCGTGCTGTCCCGTATCTGCAAGCAGGAGCCGGAAGGCACCCGAATTGGAATACCGGGGCGGTCGAGATATGGATGGCGAAACCTGGGCGCAGTGGCCTGGAGCGCGACGCGAGGTGACCCTGTTGGAGCTTGGTGAGCTATGACGTCCTAGGCGCAATTGAGCACGGCTTTCCCCAGGGAGGCTTACTCGCACCGCGGCGGGGATACGACCGCGAACCATCACAATTTCCTCTGTCGTCGGAATCACAAATTTGAAAATTGTAGGGATGGAATATCAGAGCGCAGCGGGCAGCGACGCTGCAAGATGTCACCTCCAACCGAATGCCATGAGGAACAAATCGGGTGCTAGGAAGAGCTCAGCGTTTGCCGGACTCTGCCGCTAAACGGCCCGGGAATCAATGGAGAAGGCAGTGGAGATCACAGACCGCAATGCGCCCGCGTCATGGCTCCATGGCCAGGTGTGACAGGGCCCCAGGGGGTTTTTGGCCGACCCCACAGAACTGGTTTGTCTTGGCAGTGCTTGACAAAGCCGGGCTGACGGAGTGCATCTCCATGGAAGCCTTCGATTCATTGGAGAAGGTCTTTGGAATGTCACACATCTCACCCCAACTGGATCTTGAAGGAAATGATGAACGCCAACAAAGCAAAATACGAATAAATTCGGAGCTGCTATTCCATCGACTTTTTCTCAGTGACAGATCTGAATCGCGAGTTTTATTCTATTCTATGAATTCTTGGACACGACCTGCACTTTTCTGTGCGCTCCAGCGGAATATGCCGTGTTAGTTGCCGGAAACGGTCCAACTCTCCGGTCAGACGATAAAGAGAAAGGAGACACTCATTCAACTTAGAGGGGCCATTGACAAGGCACTTCGTAAGTTACTGTTGTCGAAAATTTACCGTCAACCGTCATCCTGATTTCGGGAACAGCCTGACAGCGAAGCCGTCAGTTGATCCCGCAACCGACTGTTTGGGTCTGCAACCATCAGCCAATAAGAACAGCGAGCCGAAACTTGTTCTGTCCAAACAGTTGCATCGCCGGCGTTGCAATGCCGCGAACGCCAAGTCAACCGAAACCGCGTCCGTCGCCGTACACGATGAGATCCTTCACACCACAAGGCGATCCTCCCGGTTCCGCGCGACGTCCTTCTATCAGTGGGGGTCCACAGTTCCGCGCGACCATAAGCGGTGGCATTCCAAGGCCCAACACTTCGCTCAGGGAACCGAGGGTAGGAGAACCAGGAACGCGCCGTCACAGCGCCCGCGACGCTAACACAACAATTTGCAGATACCCAGCTTTCGCAATAGCACGACAGCCCAGCCGTCCTACAATATACTCACCGGCGAATCCAACAACGCCACGCCCCGCGGCACCATGGCGCGTCCGAGCTCTCGACAAGGTGGCCCTTCAGGACCGTCCCCTCCCCGGGGGCGCGCCGCCACTGCCGCGAGTAACTTCAGCCGTGAAAGCAGCAAGGAGAACAGGCCACCCGCCGACGCTGAGGAATACGAGACCCAGCGAAAACGTATCGAGGAACTCAAGGCCGAGGTTGGCACGTTGCAATACAAACTCAGCAGCTACGAGCAAGAAAAGGAGCTGGCACGATTGCAAACGGAAAACGAAATGCGCGATACCAAGCGACGGGCCGAGGAAGACTTTAAGGCGAAACAGGCCGCTGAGGCGGAGAAAGGCAAGGCGCAGCGGCAAGTCGAGACAGTTCAGGAGGAGCTGGAAGAGCTGAGGGCGGAAAAGGAGCAGCAAAAACGGGACCTCGAGGGGAAGGCAAGGGATGCGCTTGAGGAGGCCAGGCTGCTTCAAGAGCAATTGGAGGAACTCAGTGCAGCCAAAGATGAGGCGGCGCGCATGGCCGAACGAGAGGCGATAGACCTCAGGGCAAAGCTTGCCTCGGCAGAGCGCACCACCCACGAGTTGGAGGAAGAGAGCAGGGCGAGGGAAGAGGCTCTGGAAAAGGCCCAATCGCAACTGATTGAGCGAGATGAGACAATTGGGAGGTTAGAGGCGGACGTGCTTCGATTGAAGGCGCAGACGGGCGATGCCGAGACCATCGCCGTTATTCGGAGGGAGTTATCCGACCAGGTCACACACATCCGCAATCTCGAGGCGAAGAACAGGGAACAGGTGACGGAGCTGAAGCATCTTCGCCAAATTCACAAGGCTGTGGAGATAGTGGAGGAGGAGAAACGCTCGCTCCAGCGGAAGCTGGAAGCAGCCGAGTCGGTTCAGAACGAACTCGACGAACAACGAAGGCAGCGGCAGAGGTTGGAGGATGAGAGGCAGTCCTGGGCGGGCTACCTGCTGAGCGCGGGCGGTGCGGATGGACAAAACGAGTTCGACTCCCCGGAAGCTGTTGCTAGGGCGTTGGTATCGGAACGTTTACACTCTGCCTCTCTTGTCGAGCAGCTGGGAGAGTTACAACCCGAGATTGCGGACCGCGACAACATCATCAAGTCTTTGGAGAGTGAGAAGGGAAGACTTCTAGATCAGATCGAGAAGCTGAGGACAACAGGGGGTTCGGCTAGTGGCAGCGACAAGGCTCGTGCGCGCCTGGACCGACAACGCGCTCTCGCGGTCAAAGAAGTCGAATATCTCCGGGCACAACTTAAGACGTTCGACATGGAGGACATGACACTACAACCGGAGAGTGTAGACCACCAAAAGCTAAAGCGGATCCAGGAGCTCGAAGACCTTGTCGACAAATACAAGGCCGAGGTCGCCACTCTCCATGCGGACATCAGCTCCATCGAGTCCGCCTCCGTCAGCCCGGCCCAGCCTGTTGTTGGGAACAAACGCCCACGCGAGGCAGACGAGGCCGAGAACGAGCAGCTTGGGCAGCTCGCGCGCAAGAACCGGAAACTCCAATCCGAGCTGTCCGACGTCCAAAACGCCCACCGCCTCCTCCAAAAGGAGCACGAGGTGATCGCCTCCCAGCTCGCCTCAGCCCAAACCCAACTCCAAACCCGCATTCTCACCCTCCGCTCCAACCCAACCTCCGATCACCAAGCCGTCCAGGCGTCCACCCTCGCAGCCCTAAAACTCGAGAACGCCGAGCTCGTCGCGCACATCGAGCGCCAGCCCACGCTGTTCGCCACGGTGCCGGCCTCGCAGCTCGCGGCATCCCAGCGCGCCATCGCCGAGGCGCGCGCGGAGACAGCGTCGGCGCACAAGTCGGCGCGGCGGCTCAAGGAGGTGTGGGCGGCCAAGTCGGCCGAGTTCAAGGAGGCCGTCTTCAGCACGCTCGGGTGGACCGTCACCTTCATCCCGGCGGCAAGATGCGCGTCGAGAGCGTGTACCACCCGTCCCGCACCGACGAGCACGAGAACAGCATCGTCTTTGACGGCGAGAAGGGCACCATGAAGGTGGGCGGCGGCCCGCGCAGCGCGTTTGCGCAGCGGATTGGGGATAATATCAAGTTCTGGGTGCGCGAGCGCGGGTGTGTGCCGTGTTTCTTGGCGGCGTTGACGTTGGAGTTTTGGGAGGAGCAGACGAGGGCTGGTGGGAGGGTGGAGGGCTCATAAACACCACAAGGTGGGCTTCTAATGATAAACAAACTAGGGAAGGATGTACTGCGCTACTTGCTCGAGGGAAGGGGCGGGATATACCACTGTGATCTACTTTTATTTTGTTGCTCCCTTATGAGGTTTTAACTGCTACATATAAGACTAAGATGGTGCTGCCGCATCGAAAGATGTGGACTGATGTTTGCTCGAACTAAAGAAATATTATCGTAACGTGATGCCCCTTACAAACGGTGGCTGCTGATCCGCTCATCGTCTAACCTAGTTAGACGCAATCGACAAAGGATAGTTATGTAGGTATGTACACTATGTGCATTCTCATTCTCCAACCCCCTCTCAGGGTCTCTCCAATCCCCGGCCAAAGACAAAGAAAATCGCTTCTTAAGACATGTCCCCCCCGAGGTATCAGCTTAACTCGGTCTATCCATCGCTTGCTGCAAGCTCAAAACGAGCTTCCAGACACACAAAAACCCCATCATTACTTCAACCTTCCAACCGTTCCCCGCCCTCCCCTTCTGACTCACTCCCCTATTTCGACTCGTACTTCCCCCCAACCAACCTCCTCACAACCGGCACCTCAGCCCACGTCCTCTCCTGCTCCGCCATAAAGTCCGGCGACGCCGGCGGCGAGGTCGCATCCGCAAACGGATCCTCGTCCTCCACCTCGACCGCCTTCCCCTTCCCCTTGCCTTCAGGCAACAACCGCGCAACCGAGATCCCACTGCCCGCCGCGTCGGCCGCAACGCTGGCGCCGCCATGCTGCGCCGGCGGCGCCCACTCCCACCTGACCTCCACCTTCCCCGGCATCGGCTCCGCGTTCTGCTCGCCGATCACACGGCAGATGATCTTAGCCCAGTTGTCCGTCAGCGTAACGTCCCCGAGCCGCCAGTACACGATGTGCTTGTCCTTGAGATGGGTCCCCGAGGGCTTGGTCTGCACGCCACTTGCGCGGGCGCCCTCGTAGGTGGCGACGAAGACGACGTTGGATAGCGTCAGGGGCCGGGGGAAGGCACAAGATGGGTTGAGGCGGTACTGTAGGAGGAGGCCGAGCTTGTCGGCTTGGGGCTTCCAGACGGGGTGGATCGCGATGGGGCATTGGGACGCCAGGGCCGTGTCCGACTCAGCATGCACGCGGTAGGTGAAGGCGCTGGTGGTAGTGCTGAGGTGGGACAGGTCAATCGAGAACTCGTCGGGGGCGGTGGTGTTGGTTACGAAGACGCGATTGGGACCAATGGATTCGAGGAGAGTAAATTTGTTGAGACGGATTGTTTCATGGTCTGTTACTGTGAGCTTGTGGCATCGGTAGGCTGGGGCGGGGGAATTACCTGCGAAAGGGGAATCGGGATCGGGCACATAGGCGAGCGCGATCTCGCCAGTGACCTTGACCGAGTTGGGTTCACCATCCTGGAAGGTAGCGGACACGGTCTCGATGATGGAGGAGTGTAAACCGGGACCGTATGCGGGCCCGTTCATCTCGGGATGCTTCAGCCGGGCGACGCTATTGTACGACGATGTGCCGCCGAACGATGTGCCGGATCGGATAGATTGGGTATCCGAAGCATGGCTTGTCTCGGAAGAGAACGTCATGGATGGCGGGAGCTTTGGCACAGTCGCACTCGTTGGCAATGAAGGTGAAGGTGAGATCGGGAAAGGATTCTCGGAAGAGAGCTCGTGGGTAGGCAACGATGGCATGTAAACAGTGTTCCGAACATCTCTCCTGCCCCGGACGGTCCCTGCCTTCCGCGACGGCATTCCCATATTTAGGGCATTCGCAACGCTGGACAACGCCGCTTGTTTCGCGTCCTGGTCCTCCTCAGGGATGGGCTCGTTTTGGATGCTCAACTTGAACATATGGTCGCCTTCCTCGGCTACCGCGTCTCGCTGCGCCTGGGAGATGGGGTCATTCATCTCTGGTGGTATTGTGAAACCCTCAGCATCCTTGCCCGATTCATCTTTGCTCTGTTGTGGCTGGGATGGTGGGGCTGCGTCGAAGATATCCTCAGCGGTTCCGTTGAGGAGGCTGGGCTGCGAAGTCTGGTTCTCCTTAGATGTTTCCCCACCAGTAACCCCGTTTGTGCCTTCATGAGACTTCTTCGCTGGTTCGGTTTCGGTGGTGGACTTCCGCCCTTGCTCCGCCGTCGGGCTTTCGGCCAGTGACGGTAGCCTGTGTTGCGAGTCTGTCAAATTGTGGGATGAGGCACGAGGAGATAACGTTTGGCTATGGCTGCTCCCGATACCGCGCGAGAAAGCGCCGAGGCTCTTCGGCGGGGAGCCGAGTTGGCCGAAGCCACCGTGGATGCTCTGTCGCCGACGGCCGAGCATAGTGCCGATCCGACTCCGTAGCTTTGATTCTACATTACCTCATTAGTAACCCGGCAAAGGTGTCAGGCGAGGGTCTGTTACATACCTGGAGGATTGTCCCTCTGCTGGCCCGAATGCTCACTGACATCGTCCCCGGTGATGCTCGGCGGCGCGGCGGTTGGGGGTCACAGGAGTCGGTTGCCGTGTCGTCGTCGACTTCCTTTCAATCCTTGGCTTTCCAGCAGTGGTCTTCTGCACAAAGTTTTGAATTTCCTGTGCGGTGTTGACTTCGAGCATGACGTTGAGCACTTCCTCCGCAGCTGCCTGGGTCCGTGTGGCCTGGTCGATCTCATGGGTCTCGAATTGCGTCAAGACGTCACGCAAATGGTTTATCCGCTGTTCATCGAGGGCTTGGAGGGTCTCGTATATGAAGGGCGCCTGTGATTCCCATGTCTGGGTCGCTGACTCGAGCCTTGCCGCGGCTTGATCAACCTTTTGCGCGTTGGCTCTGCCTCCCTTTCTGCTGAGCTTTTCCGACTTCTCGGTAGCATCATCCAGTTCCCTGGCCATTGTACTCAGATTCGCGCTGATGGTTTGCATGTGCTGCATCTCCTTCTTGTTCTGGAAGTTTCGGAGGGAGAACTCGACGTCTTTGTCGATGCGCTGGGCGAACAGCTGGTGTGAGGCAGCAATGCCGTCGGTGGAGCTGAGAATCTTGTCCCATGGTGCCTGGAAGATGCTATCGAAAGGAATTGATTAGTTGAGAACTTGGTAGAGGGAGTGACAATGGCCGGACGAACCCAAGCTCTGTTGCAGCGCTCGGCACTTTGTAGACCAACAGTTTGCGGAGGCCAGCAACATATTGTTCTTCGACTCTCCTGCGCTCCTACTAAAATCTCAGCCCCGCGTCCCGCAAGGTTGTAGCATATTGTAACCGTACCTGAAGCCAATCTGCGATTTCCTGGTTGGCTCGTGTGATCCGCTTGACCCGGTCTGACAGCGCTTGCACGGCCTGGCTGGGTTGGAGGTTCGCCTAGAACATGCCGAAAGATCAGCGGTCAATCACTCTGCACAACGAAAGAAGAACAAGTAGCATCGGGGAAGTCGTACAAGCATGGCCGGGTACTCAGACCGGGAGAGGTCTTCGGCGGAGGCCATCGTGGGGAAGGATGAGTCGGAAACGCGACCTGACGACAGCGAGGGCACCTAATCAACGCATAACACTGGGATCGCAAGCTAAGTCGCCAGCAATCCGTTATGATGGCAAGGCGGGAAAGCGACAAGACGATCGCAAGGCTGCGGCTAGAGCTTTCGGAGTTGAAGCGGCATGCGAGGAGGAACGGCCGGGAAGGCGCATTGATGTCAGGGTAGATGAAGACGGAGCTCGCATTTTTGTGGAGTTTCTCAGCCTGGTCAACGCCGAGCTGTCCGCAATCAGCCAATCGTTGGTGCTTTTGAGACGAATGCAGATCCACATAAGCCGGGCCAAGACCCGCTCGAAATCCATCGCTGGCCGAAGGGCTCCGCCAGAAAAGAAGAGCCTCGAACCCGAGGAACAAGCATTGTTTGAACCCCTGAAGACCCTGCAGAATGTTGCCTGTCGAGCCATTGGACAGTCCGGGCATCAATATCGAATTCAATCTGGAATGGAAAACCTCACATTTCCAGGTTTAACGTTGCCATCTGTTCACTCTATTTCCAGATTCAGCTGCGAGCACGGAAATCCCAAAGCCCGAAGTAACTGACAGAATTCCAGGAACCACCGTCAACAGTTTGTTTCTTCGTGGTATCCCCGGCAACGGTGCAATTTATACCTGGAGAGATTGCCAATCGCCAGAGTTGGAACTCACATTTTCATCACATTCTTGGAAACAAGACAAAATGGCGGATTCTAGCGACTGGAGAGCTTCACTTAGTGCTTCGGAGCGATATGATAATATTCAGAGTTTGTGAGGACCCTGAGTCAAAAGTGTATCCCGGCCTAAATAGAAACAAAGTGTTGGCAACTCTCCCCTTAGCCAGACCGCTTTTGAGATTGAGAATGAGGCGTACAAGACCGCGACCACCCGGGTATGTCAGGGTCTCGCCCGACAAGAAACTCTGTCCTGACTCTCATTAGGAAGAGTATGATGCAGCTTGCAACGATGCAACTTGCAACCCGCCAACTTCTAGTGTTGAAGCCCCTGAACCCGTCTTAGCCACATCGGCAACACCGACCCCTGAGACAAACGACCGAGAGTCATCTCCGGGAATCACCATAGGCGACTATCAAGACTGCCATTACGTCGCCAGCGGCGTGACAGCTGAAGTCTACCGTGCCCAAGCTCGCGCTCTCAAGGTGATCGTCGAAACGCACAACATCGAGCCGCACAGCCCGCAGCGCGAAGCCAAGATCCTCGCCTCCCTCCGCGCCTCCAACGCCCCCAACATCATCCCCCTCCTCGAGACCTTCCGCGACCCCCAAACCCAGAACTTCGTCCTCGTCTTCCCCTACGCGCCCCGCACCCTTGCCGACCTGTTCACCACCCACCAACCCCCCTCCTCCCCCTTACCAATCCCCTCATCCGTACCATCTTCACCGCCCTCTTCCGCGCCCTCTACCACCTCCACACCCACGAATCCATCATCCACCGCGACATCAAGCCCTCCGCCATCCTCCTCACCACCGCATCCCCCACCACCCCGTCCCAGATCCACCTCTCCGACTTCGGCACCGCCTGGCATCCGACCCTCTCCCCCACCCAAGGCGACGAGCCCCCGACGCAAAAAGTCCTCGAGGTCGGCACGGGCCCCTACCGCGCCCCCGAAACCCTCTTCGGCAACCGCGCCTACGGCCCCGGCATCGATCTCTGGGCCGCGGGTGCCACACTGGCCGAGTGCTTCCTGCGGCGCCCTCTGTTCGACTCCCCGCCCGCGCACGAGGACGGCAGCCAGCTGGGGCTGGTGCTGAGCCTGTTCCAGACGCTGGGCACGCCGAGCCGCGAGACGTGGCCGGAGGCGGTGGGGTTCAGGACGCCGCCGTTTGAGATGTATCGGGTGTTTGAGGGGCGGGTGGCGCGGGAGGGGTGGGAGGGGGTGCTGCCTGGCGCGGAGCGGGGTTGGAGGGGGCTGGTGGAGGGGATGCTGAGATTTGAGAGCGGGGAGAGGGTGACGGCGGGGGAGGTGAGTGGCTTCTTTTCTTCTTTCTTCTTCTTCCTTGTGTGTGTGTGGCGTGACTGGGGACGGTGCTGACCTTTTTGTGATAGGCGTTGGAGTTACCTTGTATGAAAGGTGAGGCTGAGACCTGAGCATCTTGAGGTTAGCGGGTCCAGACCCCGTGTTGGCTTGGGTTATGCTATGGAAGCATAAATGGAACAAGTCGAGGATGATGTGCACTAGGCACATTGCAGATCTCAATCTTCGTAAGGCTCTATTGAGGTCTATCATGATCAACGGCCCGTCGTCCCGCATCCAACTTTTATGACAGCATCGTGGAATTTGCATTCCTCCATACACCCGAGAACGCGCATATTTCCTTGGTCTGTCACATACCATGCCATGCATTAGAGCCCTAGATCCCGAATTCGTGATCCGGGTACCCAGAACGCAGTCTCGGAAGGAAGCCATCTCATCATGTACTCGTGGTCTTACTCGAGTTCGATCGTCCCGGGCGGCTTGGAGGTGATGTCATACACGACGCGGCACACACTGACTACGATGTTAGCAACGATAGGTGTAACGTTAAGAGAGTCGTATGCATACCCATGGACCTCGTTGACGATCCTGTTCATGACCCGCTGGAGGAAGTCCCAAGGGAAGTTGAAGGCTTCGGCCGTCATGAAGTCGGTTGTTGTCACGGCGCGGAGGACGATGATCTGACAGGGATCATTAATAAGAGGCGACAAGAAAGCGGGTGCAGAACCCGGGTAGCGAAACATACATAACCGTAGACTCGCTTATCGCCCATCACGCCCACGGCGCGGCTGGGGTCGACAGCGGCATAGGCTGTCGAACTAATCAGCTTGGGTTCCCAGTTATACAGTGTTGTGGGAACAAACCTTGGGAGATTTGGTCGTAGAGCCCGGCCTTGCGTATCTCGGAGATGAAAATCTGAAGACGAATGTCAGAATGGGTATAATCAAACCACAGCCTCAACGGGGAATTTCTTTACATGGTCGGCCTGGCGGGCAATCTCAACCTTCTCGGGAGTCACCTCGCCCAGGATTCTGACGGCAATGCCAGCTGGAAGTGGTCAGCGTTGGTACAAGATGCTGGGAAGCAAAGGAGCGGTCTGTCCTACGGCCAGGGAAAGGATGCTATTGGAGCCTGGTCAGCGGAGGCACCAACGAGAGAAAAAAGGGTCCATGGACATACCCTCATCACAAGCTCTTCCCGGATCCCCAGAGCACGGCCAAGCGCTGCAGGTTCGTTAGTCTCTTGTCGCACAGGGGGAGGGCGGGTCCCCGAAGCGATGTTTGATTTTAGAAGCGCCACATACCGCGGACCTCATCCTATTCGGCAGTTAGTTTCTCGAGAGTCGCGTCATGGGTGGAGTACCAAGGGGAACAAACCTTATACAAGGATCTCAGGGGCTCGATCAACTTGAGACCCTGTCCGTTGGCCATCCGGGCGGGGAGACCACCACTTGAAATTCGAGTCAATATTCCTTCTGCGCCTGGTTGGGACGACGCGCCCGACTGGCACGACGGGGGAGGGGACATACACATTGTGGTGGGTCTAAAAACAAACGTCAGCGTTTCCGGGCGTTCTGATCCGATAGAAAATGAGCTAACCTTGATGGTGGCCGAAGGACCCTTGAACGACAGCGACTCGATCACATCCGGGTAGAGTGTGCCTCTGCCGAAATTCAGTAAAATGCGGTGTGCGTTGGTCGCCGATTGACAACTCACTGCATGAAAAACTCGATCTTGCCAGCCTTGGCTGGGTCATTAGCGGCGGCCTCTTCGATCTGTAGGTCGTCAGCCGTCTTCGTCAATCGGAAGCGGGAGGTTCTCCTTTGGGGGTCAGAGAGGAGGCGCATACCTTGACTGCTTCCTCCTCAAAGATGTCGATAAACTTGCCACCTTTTCAGCGGTTAATTTCGAAACGTTCCATTCCCACTGGTCAGGAGGTGGGATTCGGGAGAGGGCATGCAGGTGAAACATACCAATGAACTTTCGTTTTTTCTAGAAGCCGTGTCAGTGGTGTTTGCGAAACGTAATCATGCGGGGGGAGGTGGCATACTTCGGGGTCATCAATACCCTTCAGACCCTCCAGGAACCGGTCCGAGGCCTCGACGACAGTGAGGTTGATGCCAAGCGCCTCGGATAGGTCCTTCTTGACCTGTTCGCACTCATTCAGTCGCATAACACCATCTGATTCGATGCCGTTAGCCCGGGTCGGCGTTAAATTAGGCCTGCAAGAAATACGTACTATTGACGAGCACGGCCCAAAACCTGGAACCAATCGCCTCTTTCTGCAGACCGTCAGTTTCAGCTCCCTCTGGCACCGTGGAATTGGGGGGGTTATCTCGGGCTTCGGAACTTGCCATAAGTTTTGCGGCAACCGTTGAATCGACGCCACCACTGATAGCAGCCAACACCTGCCCCTTTTCACCGACAGTGTGGCGAATTTGAGCAATCGCCTCTTCCAGAAACTTCTGCATGGTCCACTCTTGCTTGCACCCGCAGATGCCGACGGCAAAGTTTTTCAAGAGTGCGGTTCCGTTCTGGGTGTGTGTAACCTCAGGGTGGAACTGCAGGCCGTAAATTGGCTTGCTTTGGTGGCCGATGGCGGCGTATTCTGAGTTGTCCGACGTGGCAACCGTGTGGAAGCCGTCTGGCAATTTGCCCAGCTTGTCGCCATGGCTCATCCACACCCGCATAGACTCCTCGATGCCCTCAAAAACGGTCAACGTGGTTATCGATAGACCGCGCCTTGAGCATCGCATGGCCATATTCGCGATGGGTACCAGCAATGACATTGTCCGGGTTGAGGCGGTAGGCCAGCTCCTGCATGCCATCTGTGGCCCCCAAAAGTCAGCTGCGGGTCCCTGGTTAGAACCGGATGCAGGACGGCAATCACATACAGCAAATGCCGAGAATAGGCACGTCTAAAAATCAAACGGGTCAGCCATAAGTAGACGAGTCGGTATCAGGAGGAATGCTAACTTAGGTCGAAGACCGCAGGATCAACATGAGGGCTGCCCTCCTCGTAGACAGAGTAGGGCCCGCCCGAGAGAATGATGCCCTTGGGTACGAATTTGAGCTCCGAGAGCTTCTGGGTGCATGGCAACATCTCCGAGAAGACATTGAGCTCACGGAGACGGCGAGTGATCCTTTACACCGCGGTCAGTCGGATTTCATCATGTCCGTAAGCTTGCCTGGCTTTGCGATGGCCGTGGTCGTTTGAGCGAGGACGACAACGCCTAACGACGACGTCTTTGATTTTCAAAAACCGGGTAACATACAGGTGGGTATATTGTGAGCTATTTGATAAAATCTAGTCAGTTCCTGCGATTTTGATTTTTCATTCTCCTCGCCCAGGGCCTCTCATCGCTCACCCAAAGTCGAGCACCAAGATGGTGTCGAAGGCGCTGTGGGCCATGGCCTCTCCCGGTCCGGCAGCCATTGTGAATGATGGTTTCCTTTTTTCTCCGTTTAGTCGACTCGGGGCAACCGAAGCGTGCTGTGAACTGCGTTTCTGATTTGGGCCCAGAGAAGGTGTGAGTGGTAAAAAAATTTGTGACCTATCAATTTTGCCCGCCTCGTCGCGGCCGACGCTCGGAGTGGGTTCCTTTGTCAGAATGCCTTAAAATCGAGGTTCAGGCCGCTTTTTCCCGCCTAGCTGCCTCCTGCCCCGCTAAATACTGCAGCTTGTTGAGCTTCTATCCGATACGGCCCATTTCCTCAAAGTTTTACTGTGTTGCACCCGCGACGCTCATTATCGGTCTTCCATCTCGAGGTGCGCAACCAGGTCTTTCGGAAGCGACACCTTGGCCGATGCTTGTCAGCACCCGGCTGCCGTTCAGCCTCCGGCTTGGCAACGGGCCGAGCGCCGATATTAGACATTCGCAAAGGAGTGGACTACGGGAATGACCGGGCGACAGAAATGGCCTAGTGCTTTGCCCATCAATAAACCAAGGCCGACGCGCAGGGGTGCCGGGTAGATCTGCGGAGGCACCTCCACCTCCACGCGACCATGTTGACGGGTCCTCCCTCGCCTGTTACACCTCCATCAGCCATGTCGTCAACGGCGGTAATGTGGATATCTCCGCCGTCTCGGCAGGCGGTAGACGCGGAACGCGTGTGGGAGTAATCACGGGGTGGCTGTGGGATAGCCGGTATGTACAGGTACGAAGGAGCACTGGGAGTTGGGGCCTTCCAACCACAGCTGCCCGGAGCTGCGCCCGCAAATTTCGGTCCATTTCCGCGGTGCTTTCGGCGACTCCCAAGGTTGTTGGTGGCGCCGTTCCCGCTCTTCGGTTGGCCTGAAGGAGAGACAATGTGGGTCGTGCCCCGCCCAGCCGAGCATGCCTCATCGGGCTTCTGACAGGCCCTTGGGAGCTGCCGGGATCTGCCTCGATTGGCCGCTGCATCGGTGATGGACCAGGCATCGTGGTAGCAGGGTTGATTAGGGAGCTGCGCGCTCGCCAGGTCGGGTTCGCCGGGGGGTGGCCAGCTGAATGGTGCGCTCTGTGCCTTGGTGAAGAGACCGACAGCTTCTCAAGACGCCTGACCTTTTTCTGATATTTCTTCCCCAAGCTCTCCACCTCTCCACCCGGGACTCCAACGACAACCCTGCTTGGCAACAGTGGAACGACTCGATGATGACAGAACCAAGATGAAAAACAGGCAGAAGTCGAGAAGCGGCTGTCGGACTTGCAAGGTCAGGCGGGTATGTTGCCGTCCCCAACTATGCCTTACACAACGCGCTGCCCCTGTCTGCATGGAGACGGAGGAAGCCCTGGGTAGGAGATTAGATCCACTGACCAGTTCGATAGCTAAGGTGTGATGAGACTAAGCCCGGGTGTCAGAACTGTGCCCAAAAAGGGTTCGACTGTCCAGGCTATCAGCAGCGGCTCCAGTGGTCCACCAAGCACGAGAGACCAACAACAACAACAACAACAAACACCAGCGGCCCGGCGAATTTCACCCAGTCGTCACCGCTGCCTCCGTGTCCATCGCCTCGACACCCACGGCCGCCTCCGAGAGCTCCGGCCATGATGGAACCAAGGCCTCGCTCATGGTTCCGGTTTCCACCGGCAGACTCGGGCTCCCCAATCCATCCCTTGCCGTGTCGACATCAGGGTCGATATCGGCGTCTGCATCGCCTCCGTCATCATCCTCATCACCATCTTCTTCAGCCCCCTCGCCCCCGACCCATTACAAGGATCTAGTAGCGGGTGCCGAAAGCTATGCGAGCCTAATTCCCGCCTTCTCCCCTCAAACGGGCCACATGGCGCCCAAGGGAGAGCCGGGGTCGCCCGACGACCCGGACCAGGCACGCGATATGGCCATGTACCAGCCGGTCGTAGACATCCCGACCTTCCTGATCGAGCACTGGTTTAAATCGGTCTGCCCGTCGTGGTCGGCCCTCGACTCTCCGACCAACCCGTATCGGCAGCTGACAGGCAAACTCTGGCAAACTTCGGATTCCGTCTTCTACGCCCTGCAAGCGATATCCGCAGCCTCCCTCGTCGAGCGGCTCCCGCACGTCATGAAAGATATGGCCCGATCTGCGCCACGCAACGCGTTCCAAGCTATCGGGAAAGAACTTGAGGTTTTCCATAACGGCGCCCAGTCGGGATTCCCTTCCGAGGTGCTCCTCTCGCTTTTTTGCATGAGCTCGTCCATGTGTTGGTTGGAGGCCCGGCAGCTCGGACAGCAATCCGTGAGAGAAGCCCGGAAGGTGCTGAGGCGAATAAATTCACGATCGTTAGACAGCGGCTCCCGAGCCGAACTCGACTTTTTCAACGGATGTCTTGTTTACGAAGAGATGCTTCGCAGCGTTGTCAGCGACGACGAAATCGACTTAAAGCACATGCTCAGCTGGCCAGAGCCGACGACCCACAGGCCCCTCCTGCCCACAGTCTCACATCCATGGAGCGGCGTCTCTTCCGACATCCTAAGGTTATTTGGCAAGGCAATAGCCCTGTGCCGAAGGTCACGCAATCGGTGGAGGCTCGACGGCGGAACGAGCTACCGGATCCTCCAAGGTGCAATGAAGGACATTGAGGAAGCGGCGAAAGTGGAAGAGTCGTTGATGTCGGTTATCGTCCCAAACCCCCCTTGTGCCCTCAGCCTCCACAAACCGCCGATTCTACTGAGGCATTGTATTATTTGAGTGAGGCGTACCGCCTATGCGCCCTCCTGCAGCTCTACGAGACGTTCCCGGATCTGACCATCAAACGAAACCCGAACCTCGAGGACGCCAAAGTCTCCGTGATCTGGCAGTCATGGGTATCTCCTCAGCTACACATCGTCAACAATGTGCTCGGCAGGGTTTCGCCGGGGAGTTTGAGCTGCATTCAACCCCTTCTCTGTCTCTGTGCCGGCAGCGGTCTTAAATACGAAGACGACAGCAAAATCTCGTTACGTAGCGGGAACCAGAAGCACGCACCATGCGCAGATTTCAACACACCAGTCGTGCCAGTACCTAAAACCACCGAACCTGATTTCCCACTGTCTGGCCCTGGCATGTCCGAAAACGCGATCAAAATTTCCCAAGCGCGCCTCTCATCATGAATCGGTTGGACCAACTCGAGATATGTCTCCCCCCAAAACCTATCGGCGTTGCAAAGCAACTTATGCGTGCTGTTTGGAGTGCGTATGATGAGGAAATCGGACTTCCTCGCCAGACCCACTGGCTCGACGTGATGAGTTCCACAGGACTGCATAGTCTTTTCGGTTAATCATTCTCTCAACTGGAGGTTCCGAGGGCACAAATACGGACCGGTCCTGCCCCAGCCGCAACCACCCCTGGGAACCTCCGGGTGCGTGCCGTCGATAATCAACACTGGTCGAACAAGCACCCGCACGCCGGTACCTCTCGAGCGATGAGTTGCTTGATCGTCGGTTCAACCCCCATCTTGCCGGGACACCCAGACCGTCGAATGATCATTCAGAAACGCATAACCGAGGTGGAAATTGCAGTTGCATACCAACATGAAGTCGACAAGAACAGCGGAGAAAATCTGTATTTATTTGACAGGACTGTGGCAGAAGATAAAAGCGGGAGCCTTGTTTACGGGAATTACTCGAGCGGATGCTTAGGATAATACCTACGCCTCGGGCGGTCTCATGTTTCTGGAAGATGGAGCATACCAAAGGCTTCTCATAGGGGGGGAGGGAGTTGAGTTGGGTTGGATTTCACACTGGACTGTTGGTGGGAGGGGGTTATCGGTACCTGGAATGGCCATATCTACTCTGTTCCTTATACACGTGGGTTCAGAAGATGTAACGATCTCCTCATAGCAAAAAGCATCCGGTGCTTGACACCTCCAACCCATGCTCACTGGTTGGCTACCAACTATCTCAGGTTTACTCGAAACAAAGGTCCTTAGCCGTGCTCGAAGCTGGTGTAACACGCCGAATTCCCGAAAGTTGCCCGTCCATGTCTAGACAAGGATCAGGCCTTCGACGGTCCGTAGCCTCCTGCAGTGCTACCAGGAATGAATTAGAGTTGACCGGCAGCCGACTGGATGCATAACATGGCGTGAGACGGCCACGCAGTCAGGGGGTGGAGGGGGAAGCACGATGACGTACGAGTATCTCTTTCCCCCATCGACACTGCTGCGGTGTGTCTCAGCTTCTAAAGCTTGTTTCCCCAGATTTTTTTGCTGGTGATATCGTCCGTGGGCTTGCAGTCCCCATGTCATGCGCGCGTGGGTTCGTCGCTGATGGTGGTTCAGCTGGCCGTTGGCAAGCCACACAGCCCGGAAAGCCAATCACAGCGCTCCGGCGGCGTCCCCGAAGTAAGCTGTCGGAGCAGCCGAGACCTTGATCAATCCCCGGGAATAATGGCCTGACGCCAAGCTCTGCACTAGAGGTTGAGTGGTTGTACAGAATGCATGAAACATGGCATGGGAGCGAAGCGGCATGCAGGGAGCCTACCTCGACAAGCCTCTGCTCACTGATGGATGAACTGGTACAAAGGGCTATCGGATCATAGTGGCAATGTTCAATAGAATTCGAATGCAATATTTTGACCGTACAGTTCACAAGAATCAAGTTTAAGACATTTGACTTCGTCATCACACTCTAGATGCAGAAGGGGGCGGGTGGAAAGGCGGAGTGGCGGGGGGGGAGAAGTCTCACAGAAATCACAACGGAATGTGAGAATCGAGATCTAACGTGCTAAGATAGTTTTGTCCATATTTGCGTTCCGTTAGTCGGCCTTCTTACAAACGGTGCCTTCACGTTTCCTGAACTGTGTAAACCTAACTGCTGCCTATTCCTAGTCATGCGTGTTGGGATGTTGTTGTTCCTGTCGATATCTGTTGTCAGATAACATGGTCGATACATTAATCTACCAGTAAACGAACAACAAGAAACCGTGCTTTTGCTCGAGCAAGCTGAAGTTACTTAGCCGGGTCAATGCTAATGAATTCCAGCAGGGATGCCAAACATGTGTTCACTTGTCTGGGATGTAGGTAGTTATGTGCCGGTAGAGCGTGTCCTCGGGCACGTTGACAAATTTAAATTCAAGACATAAACGCTCAGAGTAATTTTTTGATGAGTTAGACATGTTGACTGAGGTCTTGCAATGGCCCCAAGGTTCTGTGAGTTGTGTTAATGCAACTCGAAGTGGCTGATGGAACATGATGCCCTCTGTAGGAAGTCGCGGACTGGTTCTTGCTGCAGCAAACACGAACACAATGGCAGGTGCAATTTCCCAGCTAGGTTAAAATCCACGGCGAGCGTAACTCGGTGTCTTCCAGCTTATCATCAAAATTATCTCGTCAGCATCTGATAACAGACCCGCTCGGTCTGCCTTCCCATCAGCTACTACCAAGCCCAAATACACTGATTACCGGTGGCTTTTCCGTTCCTCCTTGGTGACGACTAACTCGGAAAGCCTATGGCTCCTATTTCTCGACTCATTATTTCCTGACTGAAATTCACGGTATGGAGTTGAATTCTGGCGATGACCTTATCTCGCTCAAAGAGTCAATCCAAGGTCACTGCTCGTCATCGATGGAAATCCCGCCTTCGATCATCAATGCCGCCCAGTACGCGAGGTCTCACGGACTGACAATCGATAGCCTTCTTACTGACTGGCAGCAACTGGTTGAGGTTGACCAAGCCATCGCCTCTACCATTGAGGACGTCCAAGCG
This sequence comes from Chaetomium olivaceum, assembly GCA_039881045.1. NCBI lineage: Eukaryota > Fungi > Ascomycota > Sordariomycetes > Sordariales > Chaetomiaceae > Chaetomium > Chaetomium olivaceum. The sequence continues at coordinate 142,097 of JAYWVB010000051.1, read as the reverse complement.
GGACATCTGATCGAGGCGGTTCAGCTTCAAGAATGCATTTTTCGTGTCATCATTCCAACCACAGAGCAATGTCAAATGCCGGCCGCATCTCTCCAAATCCTTCAACAGGTTTGCGGAAGATGCAAAGAAGACGAACTCGCAGAGTGGGTTTCGCAACAGTGTTTCAACGACACGCTAAAATGGAGACGCCTAAAGCTGGAGATCCCGGCACTTCGCAGTGACCACGGTACCGATTGCCGCCGGCTTACAAGGCGAGTAAACACATTCTTGAAGGTGGCGTTGCCAGACCACCGTTTACCGCTTCACCCGATTGACATTGCACGCGGTGAAGATGTCGAGTTCCCGGACGGCCTGCTCCAAAAGGATGTGGAGATGATGATGGCCATCGAACAAGAGACGCTAGAGGTGACCAAAGGCACCTTCGTGTACTTGATGCAGAGCTTAAAATCGGAGTTGACGGAAAAAGACCAATGGAGCCTTCTTGGGACAGACACTGCCTACCGAAGGGTAAGAGGAGCCTGGACCACACTGAATGCCCATAGCTAACACAATGCGTAGATTGGGGCCCGGGAGCACTTGACGCCCCCGTTGAGTCCTTTGGCGGTGGCGTATCCGGAGTATTTCGTCCCTGATGATGATATTTGCGAAGTACCGCAGCCTTGCGACCCTATCTCGAGGCTTAGTGAAGAAATTGCAGCTGCCGAACAAACAATATTCGAGTCCGAGTTCGAATTCTGGGCTGACGCCTTAAAAAATAACGAATCACCTGGGCGGTACGACGATATTGACGTGTCGGAAATGATCAGGGCAGGAGAGTTCCGGCCGTCCATTCAGTCATCGTCTCCACGACCAGTCCCGCGAGATCTCAAAGTGGACGTTCCTTTGCTTGCCTGCAGCGATGATGACCTCAGCAAGAATGGCTTGGAGCTTGAGAGAGTTCTTGAACACGAAGACTTGGCAGGCGCAAAGCAGCTGATAGCTAGCAGCGATACACTCTCCGGGTCAGATGGCCCGACGGGGCAGCTCGTGACGGCGTTTGAGAAAAGCGCAACCATCGTGATGAGGCATGCGGAACAAGAAAAGCTTCAGCCGCTCGACGCCATTACTAGAGTCCCCGTCCCGGTTTTAGACTTCACCATCCCTGTCCCTGAATGGGAACAGCGTCTCTGGGAGGGCAGGGTAATGTTCCAGTCACTCCGCGAGGACAGCAAAGTCAACTGGCAGAGCCCCAAGTGGCCACACAACAGAGCTGCCGAGCAAAGGATGGTGTGGGTGCCACTGCCCCATATCAAGGAGAAAAGGTTGGTGTCAGAACAGATCGAAGTTGACACCGAAGCGCTCGAGTTCTTTCTGAAAATGACACAAGATTGCGATATTCTTACCAGTGCGGATTATGTCTACAAAGAGCCGGGGCCGATGGTTCTGCGAATGGGAGAAGAGGAGGAGGATGACGACGAAGAGTGCTTGATGCCGCTGCACTTATCCGCACAGCCATCAACAAGCAATTGTCGAGGTCTTGCTGGGGAAGAACAAGCGCCAACTTCCGAGGGGTTGACGACAGTGCCTGTAACGGCAGTCACCACCGTTCCGCCTCCCGCAGACTTAACGTCACTCTCTCTGGGCAGAAGAAAACGCTTTATTGACGAAACCCTCCATAAGCACCAGTCCAGCGGAAAGAGAGACCTTTCGGCAGCTTCTCCGGATATATCTGCGACAGCTATCATTGACACAGCCTTGATCCCATCGACAAATGTATTACGGGGTTTCATGAGCGAATACACGGACTTTGCGCCGCTCGTGGACAATTTCCTCGAGATGAACTTCGCAAAGAAGCCAAAGCTCACCCACAGCTCGTTTTTCAACCCGCCCCATCCAACACCATCTTTATGTCGGTCAAAAGCGGAAGAGGCAGCGAAGCTGATGCCCCCTCCTCCCAAGCCCATACCCGCCCTCGCTCCATCCATAAACCCCCCTCCAACCGCCCCCCGCGTCGTCATATCCACCGCCGTTCCCAAACCACTAACACAACACCTCCAAACCCTCCTCCCGGCCCTCGAACTGGTCCCTCGTAACCACGACAAACACCGCCCCCCCGGCTGGAGCCCAGGCGCGCGATCCCCCAACCTAGACGAAGCGGACATCGTCATCTCACCCGCAACGGGCATGCTGCTCACGACGATGGTCCAGCTGCGACAGCGGGCGTTACCGGGCCGAGCACCACCGGCAGGAAGCGGTGGTGGCAACAGCAACAGCAACAACAACAACAACAACAACAACAACAACAACAACAACAACAACAACAACAACAACAACAACAACACAGCGCGGCCACGACCGGCTTCTGCCGCGTAGTGTCCAACGTCGCAGTCCGTCACGAGCGCGTCGTGGTGCTGGTGTCGGAAGGGAACAAGCACAGCGAGACGGCCGGCCCGCTGTCGCCGTCGGATGCGCGGGCGCTGGCCGAGTTTCAGGGGTTTGCGGCGGGGCTGGCGGCGACGACGGCCGAGGTGAGGGTGGTGTATGTCGGGGGTGGGGTGGAGACGCTGGCGAAGTGGGTTGCGGCTGTGTGTGTGAGTATTATGTGACGGAGGCGGAGGCGGTGGGGGTGGCGGATCTGTTGCTGCCGGTTGAGACGTTGTGGGAGGTGTTCTTGCGGCGGGCGGGGATGAATGTGTTTGCGGCGCAGGTGGTGCTTGGGAGGTTGAAGGTGCCGGATGGGAGGCCGGCGGTTGGGGGTGGGGATGGGCAGATGTTTGGGCTGCCGCTGTTTGTGACCATGTCGAGGGAGCGGAGGGTCGAGTTGTTTGGGGAGGTGCTGGGTGGGCGGAGGGTTCTCGATCGCGTGAGTGACGTGCTTGACGAGCCTTGGGGGCAGGGGGCGGTTGATGAAGGGGGTTTCGATTTTCGGCCGGCACATACTTGGGGAGGGTCCTAGGGCGCCAGTCTTGATTGCTGATTTGGCGGTTTAACCGCACGACCACACTTGCATGTTGGAAACGATTGCTTCTCTGGAGATAAACGTTGCTCTGGAAATCCTCGCGGCTAGCTGTACACGTATTTAGTACTAAGCCTAAATGCTCGATTGCTCCCGACTTACTGATTGTTCCCAAGACACCAGAACGGGTGGTAGTTGAGTTGATGGGGTTTGTTTATAGATAGTGCAGTGACTACTGTCATGCTTCAGCGTCACCGTCCCCGGTGTTTTCTCTGTCGGCCTGGCATGAGTTGCTTGGGCCAACACTCCAAACTTTGAGGCTGGTCTCCTCAACCACGACTCGGGACTTCGAACCGCTGCGTCGTGTCGTGCTTGCCTCTGTCGTGCTTGCCTCAGACCCAGATTCATCAGAGTTGTCGGAGCTGTCGGAGCTGTCGGAACTCTCATCCCCATTTCCATCGACAAATGTCCATGCTCCAGAGCAGGTCGCCACAACAGACCCGCTCATATGCATCGCCGTGGCTCCAACCGCTGAGCCGTGAGCCTTCCAGTCCCAAGACGGCTGAACAGCACCCTCCTGGTTCCCGACCCCCTCCCAAACAACCACACCTCCGTTCTTCGTCCCCGCCCACACCATCAAACCCTCCGGTACTCTCAGTCCCCGGAAACACATCACAGCTCAGCCGCTGGTTCGTGGTCCCATCCCTGCCCTCGAGCGTCCCCACCAACCGGTGCGTCCCCCGCAGGTCATAGACCAACAGCCCCGTCGCCGCCCGCTCATTCACCACCAAGTACCGCCCGCACGGCGACCAAGCCGTCTGCATCACCCCGCGCCCCCCAATCCCAGCCTCCTTCGCCGCGCCGGCCGCACTCCACGTCGCAACGCACTCCCCACTCCGGACAAGATCGTACAGCCCCAGATTCCTTGTCCACGTCCCCGCCGCCAACAGACCCCACCCATTACCACCACCACCACCACCACCACCACCACCACCACCACCACCACCATCGCCCACGCCTCCCGCAGCAACCGACATGGGCTGCGCCGCGAGCGCGGAGACCGTCCCGCGCATGCCGACGCCGCCGCCCTTGGCGAGGTGGCGCGTCGAGGGGATGGTGGGGATGGAGAGCAAGGGGTCGGGGCTGAGGGCGTCCGGGCGGGAGACGTCAAAGAGCGCGATGCGGTTCATGGTGCCGGCGACGAAGTGCGTGCCGGGGGAGGGCCAGATCAGCGAGGCGATGGGGAGGTAGGCTTCGGTTTCGTGCTTGATGAGGCGGAAGGAGGCTAGGGGGGGCGGTTGCGGTTGGGTTCGTGGTGGCGGTGATGGTGGTGGTGGTGGTGGGTTGTCGTCTTCGTCGTCATTGTGGTCGGCGGTTGGGGGTGGTGGTGATGATGGTGGTGGGGGGAAGGCGTGGTGGAGGTGGATGGGGTGGTCGGTGCTGGCTGTGAGGAGGGTATGAGTGGAGGGGTGTTCCAGGGCAAAGTAGGGGCATGGGGCAATGGCGCTGGTCGGTTCGGGGAGGGCGAGGGTGCCGTGGGCTATGAGTTCTACGGGAGACTCGCGTGGTTGGAGGAGTGTCTCGGGGAGGACGAAGGTGCATATCCGGTTGGAAAAGGATGAGGTGAAGAGGGTTGTGCCGTCGGCAGACCTGTGAAACATAAGTTGTGAGAAACGGGTAGAACTGGGATGGGAAATGAGACGTACCATTGCACACTCTTGAAGAAAGATTCGCGACTGTGAGCTTCATGACTTGGAGGTATAGATCCATTGGGTTTGTTTGTTAAAGCCTTAAGGGTGACCGAAGGGGGGTCCATATTGATGGTGTTTTATTTGAGCATTAACCCACCTTGCAATTTGCTGCTCGAAGTGTAAGGTAGTTTATGTGAGGGACTGATGTTTCTCTTGTGATGCATGGAATTACTTTGGCAAACAAATTGTAAGTTAGGTAATCTGTACCTAGGTAGGTTGGTAACATGGAGCCCACTTCACTTCTCTGATCGACAAATTCCCCGTCCGGCCCCACACAGCGGCAGACAAAAGCGGGTCGGTGCCTTGCGGCCCCACTTGCCAGCAGGAGCTCACCTGCAGTTGCAGCTGTAGCTCGGCAACTCGCCATCTTCAACCCAACAACGCGCGGACCCTTCTCAACCACCGCTTCTATCGTCTCTTTTGTTCTCTCCCGGCAAACCTTCCAATCCCGCCTTCAGGAGGCATTTCATCCGATCTCCCGTACCAAAATACCATTCTCGAACCCGGATAAAGTTGGAAGCCCACCCTATGTTGCCCAATATGGATGCCTGGATTGGCGAGGACCGTTGCGAGGAGCTCCGCGATCTGAGCGTTGTCAACCTCATAGTTTCGATGTACGGTCGACTCGAGAGACTTCGTGGCCCATTCGCTGAATGTTTTATAGCGTTATCGTCATTGGCATGCTCATCAGCTACCTCCCCCAGCATGTCCGCATCATCAAGCGCCGCACATCCGAGGGCATCTCTCCTTGGTTTGTCCTGCTCGGGACCACCTCCGGGACCTCGGCCTTTGCGAATATCCTGCTTCTCCCCAAGTCCCGCCAGGACGTAGCCTGCTGCAAAGAACTCGAGACATTCCATTGCGTTGCTGGTCTGCTCGGTATCGCCCAGCTTGGCGTGCAGTGGATCTGCTTTGCTTTCATGTGGGTACCTTAATGGCTGGGGAGTAGAACCGCAACTAACAGCCATCTGCAATAGTTTCGTTCTATTTCTCGTCTTCTTCCGATACCATTCCGCCGACGATGTCGAAAACGAAGAGCTTATTGATGAGGCGAATCCGAGATGGCAAACTGCACTGCTGGTGGCGTCTTTGACTCTGCTCCACGGCCTCGCTGTCATCGTAATCACGGGCGTGCTATCCACCACGGCCAAGGAACATCTACCAACGTGGGCCAACGTGCTCGGCGTAATGGCGGCCCTTCTCGCAGCTGTCCAGTATATCCCCCAGATTTGGACTACATACCACCTCAAGCATGTGGGCAGCCTCAGCATTCCCATGATGTGCATCCAAACACCTGGCGGTTTTGTCTTCGCAGCTAGCCTGTTCGCCCGACTCGGCTGGGCCGGCTGGAGTTCGTGGGGTATCTTTGTCCTCACCGCCACGATGCAGGGCGTGCTTCTGTCCTTGGCTATTTACTACGAGATTCAAGCTAATGCTCACGGCACTGACACCCCGAAGTCGCCGTCGCCGCTCTTGGGTCGGTCGCACATGCATGGAAACGGTTTCGATGACGGCCATGCGAATGAAGGCCGCCAGGACCTCGATCTTGCGGCTGACACTACCCCACTGCTTCATGCTACCAAGACTGGCGATTCTCATCGGAACTACGACACCAACCGGGACTAGGTGAACCGGGAGGATATATCGTTTCGAGGAGCACGGCCCATATTTGGGTATCTGGTTTTGTCCGGTGCTTGGCCCACCTGATGAGCTCTCGACGGCAATTCATTCGGCCTAAGAATTGATCCTTGTGCCCAACCTCCTTAGTACGGTCATTTCCATTGATGGGACCGTTTAAGAGATAGGCTTGGGAATTGCACGATAGTATAGCGATCTTGAGAGGGCATTTTGAATGGAGGAGCTTTTGCATCGTAAGTATTGCAGAGCCCATGTACATTTTGCGAGTTCATGCTCGGCTGACTCGTGGGGCAAGGGTTTATAAGGGTGAGATCGGATTTATCACAACTTCAAAGAGAGTTTTGAACTCCCCGATTTAGGGCTTTTGTTAGCGCCGCCTAACCCATCGAACGTTGAATCGTGCAACTGGTTCTGCATCATCAACCCTTGCGAGCTCCCGTTTCGTCGACGTCTTCTTTGAGTTGTTTGGTTCTACCGTGCTCCTTAGTTACACCATCGAGATTTGCGCCACTACCTGCCTGGTCCTTGTTGACCTCCAGGGGACACCCTTATCATGCATCGGATCTTTTCTGGGGAAGCCTGCCTGAGCGGGGCATCAGTCGTGAGAAATCGTGTGTCAAAGTGCCTTGGCGGCGGCCACGACGGCGCACGGGGCGTCTCAACGCCATGCACGACGAAATACTGCAACTTCGCTCGGTTTCCCGGCTTGGTCCCATGAACATCGGTCGGCCCATGCAGGTACCCAAAGATGCGACCAGGCGTTGTGTTGCCGCCGGCCGGCCCTGTCTCTCGAGAAGCTCGATTCTTAGGCAAAAGTGCTCCGGTCAATCTGCCTCATTCCCATTGAGCACCAACAAACTTCAAACGCCGCTGGGTATTCTCCAGCCGCTAACGGCAGCGGCAATGTCGGGCTTTTTTCTGTCTAGAATATTCCGGTTGGTGGTTCTCGTTTGGAGGGGCTTCGGTTCCGGAAGGGTGCAACCCATGACATTGATCTCCGCGCTGGAACACGACACACCCTCTCCGTCTTATGCAACCGTTTACCCGCCACACACGACGTGCTATGTCGGCGCTTGCTGTCCTCGCCCAGCCACACACCTAACAAAATTCTCTGTTTTCGGGGGCGCATTTCAAACCGCATCGTGCGGCTCCTCGCAAGCACCAGTCGATCATGTCCGCCATGCGGCGAGATGATGTGTCGGGAGGTATGCGCCAGTGTCTAGACCTGCGAACGCCAACGCAAACTTCTTATAATGGCATCTGTCGAGGGCCCCGTTGTTTTCGGGGGTTTATTCCACCCTCTCACTGCTTCCCGGATTATCGTGTGCCCCTTACCCTTAATGTTTGTTGTTTAGTTCATCATAGGATCACGAGCAGAAGCTTCGACGCCTCGTTATTGCCATCTACATCGACACCAGCAGGCTTGGTGTGACGATGTTGTCGGCGGAGTTGCAACCTGTTGAGAGGATGAAGGTGGCTCGGCAACAAAACAACAAGGCACCGTGTCCAAACGGGAATGGGACTACCTTGGGCACAGTTCAGGAGTTTACTGCTCTATGCAACACGAATCTCGATGGGGATTTCCTCGACAGGATTGACGCCTTCGACTTCACAACGTGTGTTGATCTTTGCTCGTCGTTCCACCCGAAATGCGAGGGGGCCTCATTCGACGGATCACGATGTACTCTGAGGAACAATTTGCAGCCCGATAGGCAGCGGTTCTCAAGAAGAAGCGAATCGGCCATCGCCAGATTTCCGGGAGCCAGCTCGAACTGCGTGACACTGGGCGGATCGCAGCGAGCCCTCGGGACTCGCTTTAACACCATGTGCGGATTCATCATCAACGGCAACGACATGGGTCAGAACTTTGCGCCCACTTTCCAGGATTGCCTGGGCCAGTGTGCGGCCACGAGAGATTGCGCGGCGGTATCCTTTGACCCAAGCCAAGACCTCGGGTTCAAGAACTGCTACCTCAAAACAGCCGTGGGCAACCCCAGGGCTATCGCTGCAGACCGGCGCACCGATTCTGCCTTGCTGGCTGCTGCTGACGGCCCGGGAGACTCAGATGATTCTGATTCCTCGTCGGCTGTTGTCCCCCCTACAAGCTCACCAGAGGCGCCATCGCCAGAGCCATCACCTGATCCATCTTTGGAACCATCGCCAGACCCGTCTCCAAACAACCCCGGAGTATCCACCATCCCGCTCTCATCTACGGTACCGGCCGGCGGTGGCGTTATCTTCTTCACCCCGCCGCCCGGCGCCAGCACGGTGTTCGTACCAACTACACTAGTCATATCACCCTCAGTACCAGCAGCATCAACCGACTTATTAGCAACCACACCCTTATCATCCTTACCCACTACTACACCCCCATTCCCCTTCCCCTTCCCCAGCTCCAACCCACCACCGCCCATCTCCTCCTCCTCAACCGAAGCGGCGCCCGACACAGCAAACCAAAACACCAGCGGCGACGCAACGAGCATGGCGTGGGTGGCCGCGCCCGTGGTAGGCGGTGTAGCGGCCGTCGCGCTGGTCGCTGTGTCGTTTGTCTTGCTGAGGCGCAGGCGCCGTGGCGGGGCCGCCGCAACAGGGGCAGGGACAGGGGGAGGGGAGGGAAAAGCAGGGCAGCTCCCGCGGCGGCGGTCCGTCATCCTCCGGCCCGCTACTGCCGGGCTGGTTGGCGGCTTGGTTGCCTGCGTCGTGGGCGGCGTCGTCGCGGCCGCAGGAACTTGGCCGGGGTGGTGGGAGGGGTGGGAGGAGTGGGAGGATGACGGGGATGGGGAATTTTTCTGAGGTTGAGTCCGGGAGAAGGAGTGTGGAGGTGAGGGGGGGTGGTGCGGGGGTGAGAAATAGTGTGGTTGAGTTTGTGACGGGTAGGCCGATGGGGATGGAGAGGTTGGAGGATATTGAGGAGGGTGAGGTTAAGGGTGGGAGGACGACGGAGTTGAGGACGAGTTTTAACGGCCTGAGGCAGAACAAGTGGACGCAGTAGTTGTATTTGAGTCAAGGGGGAGCTCATGGCTTATGATTTAGGGTTAGGGTATGTCTTGTTGGGATATTGGAACTTGCCTGTTTGGAGTTGAGAGAGAGCGTTGGGGATACCACCACGGCGATGTTTCGTTATTCTGCTTTTGGATTGCCTCTCTGTTGTATTTATCTCTCGTCACCAAGTAATGGTCATTTCGCAATGCTTTCTTCTCTTTCTCTCACCCGAATATCCCGATCCCGTCTCTTCTGCAGTCACCGTCCTTGAGCACATCGCACCCGCCGAAAGCCCCACCCAGGTTCAGATTACAGGCCCGTTTAGCGGCCAGCGTCCAGGGGCGTGTCAGCGGTGTGCCTCCGATTGGCGGGCGCAACACTTGGAATTGGGAGCGCTGCTTGGATGTGTCATGCCGGCGACGGGGTGACGGGGAATGACACCAGGGTAGTGGGTAGGGAGGGAGGTCCTTATCTGTCAACTTCCTTACCTTCACTCTGGGAACGGTGGCCATCGGGTTCAGGAGGGAGTCATATTTTTTCTTCTTTTTCTTGTCTCCTCTTCCCCAGTTGCCCTTCAGGGTTCTTCTCTTCACTCTCCTCTGGGGGAATAAACCGGGATCCACAGCCGTTATCACGAAACCCGCGGGGTTCCGTTCGCCACTTAACGCGCTCAAGGTTTTGAGGTTGGCCACGCTGCTTCAACCGTCGCAATTCCTGCGCACATCCATCACACGGCACATCTCGAATCCGTAGAATACCAGCAGGCGATCCAATGGCTATCACGCGGGCTCCCCAAGTCCACGATGAGGACGGCGACTCCCAGTCCCATCAGCAGGCGCAACCTGGCCCGGTCCAACCACCTCCGGTCCTGCACCAGCACTCCCTCTCCAACGCCTCGACCGTCACCGTCGACATCGAGTCCTGGACCGTCGCCGCCCTCGAGTCGCTCCGCATCGCCCCCATCGCTCGCGGCACCGGCAACGCCCTGTCCATCCCGCTCGACGATGCCCACCAGCACGCCGAGGCCCGGGATGCCGCGGGGTTGAAGCTGCGCGGCGTCGCATTCGACGGCCCCGCCGACCCCTACGGCGCAGCCATCGCCCCGCCCCGCCGCCCGCCCTCGCGCCGCGACAGCATGCGCAAGCGTGACGCCCTCGTCAAGGGCAAGGAGGGCAGCCGGCAGCGCAGGCGCTGGGAGAACGGTACTTCTTTTATTATTTAACCCTAACACCTCGCACGTACATACCTAAACGCAAAACACCCCCGCTGACCACCACCCCCTTCCCCCCAAACTTTCCAGACCACCTCCTGCACGTCCCCAACGTCGTCCCGCCCCTGCCCTCCGACTGGCAGATCCACCCCACCCACCGCGTGCTGCCGACCGTCCCGTACCAGCTGGCGCAGTACTGGGACAAGGGCCTGCGCGAGCGCGTCGAGGCCCAGAAGCAGAAGCAGCAGAGAAACAGTCCCGCCGCAACCGCAACAACAAGACGGGTGCCCGTTTGGCAGCGGCGGACGCAGATGACGCTGTTGGCCACGTCCCGCGCGACCTGCGCAACACGGCCAAGCGCACGCCCGCCGTCAAGTCGTGGCTGCGCGTGCTGGAGGAGCCGGTGAGGGCGTTTGTGGTGGAAAGGGGGCTGGCTTCTTCCGCTTGTGCCGAGAAGGGAAATGGGGAAAGCAGCAGTGACGAGACGGATTCGGATGACGAGGAGATTGTGTTCGTGGGCCGCAACGGCCGCATGCGTGATGGCAAGCCGTGGAAGCCGGCTCGGCGGCAGGTAACTGGTCAGGGTCAGGGTCAGGGGGAAGGGGAGCGTGGGCTGGTGTTGGAGATGGAGATGGAGGAAGAGGCGGGCGGTGGTGGGGCGTTTAAGTGCGTTTTCTTTTTCTTTGTTCCACCCCTTTCTCCTCCCCCGGGCCCCATGGTACTCTTAGGTTGAGTTTTACTGACAGGTTCTCGCAGACGCTGGCTCACGCACTCCATCTCGGACTACTACGGCCTCGACTCCAAGTCGGTCATGGTGGGCACCCCCGCGCGCCGCGTCGTCTACGTGGGCGTCAAGCAGAAGCAGGCGCAGACGCAGCAGCTGCTGCGGCGGCGCGGCATAGTTTGTCCAGCCGGCCTGTGCTGCCGCCGCCGCTGTGGGAGATGTTCTGAAGGAACTTTGCCGACGGTGGTTAGTACATATCTACTGCGTTGTACGTGTACGTGTATATGCATGCAGGGAAGGTAAAGGTGGTGCATTGCATATCTAGATTGGGGCATGGTAGACGCATCCTGCATCCGATATACACGGTGGAAAGGTGGCATTGACTTGCTCGCGTGTCGGAGTTGCTATTGCCGCACCCTACTACCTACCCCTTCCTTCTCCTTGTAGCACCCCCAGCCGTCTTCAGCTACACAAGCAGTGTCAGGCCACGGCGGCTATGGAGACCCTGATCGACGCATTCCTAGCCACGAGGCGAGGCGTTGAGACGTAAGTGCCCTGAGGGAGCTCAGCCGTAATAGCTAAGTGAATCTGGTTGGGGCTTAAGAGTTTCAGGAACTCGCAATTTTATTTGCTCATCGCCGTACATCTGATCCGCCTTCAAGACACAGCTTTCGAGAAAGAGGCCGCGTTTTCACCTGGACTCGGTCCTCGTGGCGGCTGCTCCTAGGGTATATGGTAAAGTATTTCTCAACTGACTTGACATCACAGTGGAAAACCGTTGCAGATACCAAGGGAAACACATTTGTCCTATCCTAGCGTGTTCATTTCCTTTGCTAACAGGACGTACATTCGAATCCAAAAGGATCATACACCGATATTCCAATCATCACTGGCTCACGCCATCTCATAACCATTTCCATCCAACCCCCTTCCTCCTCCCTCCTCTGTCCTCTTCCCACCAAACCGAACGAACCCCCCGCCTAAGCAGACACACCAAGAGCCGAGTTAAAGGCATCGGCAGCCGCCTGGCCGGTAGCGGCCTGAGCCGCCTGCGAGGCCTGCTGGCAAGCTTGCACGGTGCCCTGCGAAGCCTGGCAGGAGCTCTGCAGGCGGGAGCAGGTGAAGTCGGCGATGATGCGGATGGCCTGGGCAGAGCCGTGGTTGAAGTCGGCGTTGTTGACGTTCTGGAAGCTGGCCTCCTTGCGGCCGTCGAGACCGACGGCGAACTGGATGGCCGGGCTGCCGCAGGTACCGAAGTCGAGCGCGTTGACCTGGCGGCGGGACATGGCGGAGCGGCGCGCCCGCTTCAGGCTATTGGCGGCGCGGCACTCGGTCTCCTGCGCCTCGCACTGCTGGGTGCCGCCCTCGATCTGGCCCGAGTTGGCGGCGTTGGCGCACGCGTTCTTCTGCACGGAGCACGAGCGCTGGAGGGCGGCGCCGGCGGTGGTGAAGGTCGCGCCGTTGACGGCGAAGGGGCGGTCCGAGCCCGCGGTGCTCTCGACCGGGGGCGCGACGCCGCCGAGCGAGCCGGTGAAGGTCTGGACGTTGACGGTGCCCGTGGCGTTGCCAGCTCCAGCGCCGGCTCCAGCATCGGCTTCATCATTGCCGGCTCCAGTATCATCGGCGCCGTCGTCCGCAGGGGGTTCTACAATGACGGTGCATGCTGTGGCACTCTTAGTACTCAATATATACCGCTTTTCAAGGCGAGGTTGAGCTTACCATCATCGGCACCCTCATCGGCACCGGCATCATCTCCGGCTCCGGCTCCGGCATCCTCACCCGCGCCAGCATCGACGTCGGCAACGGCGGCCAGGATCTCGTCTTCACTGACGGCCGGGGTGAGGAGGTTCTGGGTGAAAATGCAACCATCGGGATCATCAATGTCGTTGCAGGTGAGGCCTGCAGCGGTCGGGTCACCGAGCTGAACAATATTAGCTTTTGAAGCTTTTGCTACACGAAATCTTAGGTAGCTTACCTCGCCAGGGGGGAATGTGGCGCTCTGGAGCGCAAGAAGGGGGTCGGCACCGATGGACGCCAGCGACTTGGCGACCTCGAGCTCAATGGCAGCGTTGCCAGAGGCCTCTTCAGACGCAGGGTCCTGGTGCTGCGAGATGTTGGCAATCTCGGGGTTGACAGCCGTCTCGTTGCAGAGCACGCTGGCCAAACCAACCGATCCCGTGTTGCGCTCCAGGGCGCGGAACAGGATGGCCTGGATCTGGCCGTTGAGATCACCGGCCGCCTTGGCATTGGTGAAGGCCTGGTCGGCGATGATCTGCTGCAGGCAGTCGAGGTTGGCGACGTTGGGGGCGCCCTCGGCAGCGGCCGCGTTTCCCAGGAGAGCGAAGACAGTGTCTTGGATCTCGAGAGGGTTGTCCAGCTGCAGGGCCTCGTTGGTGGCCACAAGGATAGGCTCGTGGGAGTGCTCCTGGGGAACCTCACGCTTCGACACCTTGCGCGAGAAGTTGATCTCACGGGCCGAGGCGATGCCCGCGAGGGCAAACAAAGCAGTTCCGTACTTCATATTGTCGTAAAGTTCGTAGCGATCGACGCGATATAAACAGTTTAAAAACAAGGCCCGGCCTAACGAAGAGAAGGATTATACCAAAAGAGTGTAGAAGAAATCAAGAAGTTCACAGAACTATAAAGAATGGAATGAAGATTGGAAGAAGCGTGGGGAAGGAAACAGAATCCCGTCCTCGTGGGACGGCCAGAGACTTATATACGGCATGAAACGCACCCCACGCCCCAATCCAGATGACAGACCCTCGATGCCTCGTCTCTTGATGGACGTGGACCACGGGATCCTCTCACTTTCTCGCTTAGACGCCGTGTACCAGCGATCCGAAAGCGCGGGAGGGATCACAACAGGCCTGTCCTTGTCGATGCTCCATGACCGAGCCGCTCCCCTGGAAGACCGACGCCGGCTAGAGTCAGCTCCGGGACGACTTACCATCAAGGGCGGGCCTACCATGCCCAATGGGACAAGGGTGGGCGGTAGGGGGTGCTTTCTGTTGGTGTAACGGGTTTGTCTGTTTGACATATCCCATGCTTGGAGGGATTGACGGCGCCTTGCGCTCCCCGTTTCGAGAGACGCTCGCTTGGGCCTCCTTCCATAAGGTAGCGAGACTTGACGCGCACGCCTACACGCAGTACAAGGGAAGCCCATTGAACCAAGGATGTCATAACAAGGATTCAGAAGTCGTCAGTCAACCAGCTGGTGTTGTTTTTGGTAAACAGGACGTCGGTAACCCGTACGATTTTTAGCCAAGAACCCAGACGAGGCAAGCTCAAACTTTCCTAAATTCACTAGCAGCAGAAATTTCAACTCAAAGTGTCGAGGTGTGGTGCCTGGACCACTCAGCCAAAGAGGGCAGTCGCGATGGTCAACAAGGAAGGTGCCCTGAGCTGCCGCAACATGCCGATTGGCGTAAAACCTGGAAACCACATCCCTTCCCTCACTTCTGTGAATGTAAACGCGCGTGCAGTTTGATGCGGAGCTCGAAGATGGCATCCATGGCTCGAGCGGCTAACATCAGATCAGACGAGACATGGCACACAGTTCGTCTCAGCTTCCCCATCTTGCCCTGGCAGGAGGAGCCGCATGCAAGCCACTGCCAATTGTCAGGCACCGGAAGCTCCCGCGATCTGGGGTTGCAATTGCAGGGATTGTAGCCCCTGTCGCTTCGTGGAAACATCCCCGTGTCACTGATGAAGCACAGACGCAAGCGAAGGTTCACCTGCTATCTCGGGTGCCGCATATTTCTGGTGTGGGCCTGTTAAGCAGGGCAGCCAAATGCCCAGCTTCGGAGAATTCCTCAGACGCAACAGAAGCAACCGCTTTGCATCACGACCTCCCAGCTTCCCCTTAGCAGCCGCCCGCGTTGGTATCCCCGTCAGTCCCAATGCAGACTCTATCCAGCCTGATTGGGATATGTGATGCGCATTTATGGGTGGGGAATATCAGACGAAACGACACTCCAGAGCAGGAAACGGGTTGACGGCGAGTTGTGCCGGTGATCTCTCCGCTTCAACCGTTTCCATCAAGCTACCTTGCCAACAAGTGGTGATCATACTTGTGATCACGATATTAGTTGAATATTTCGGTTCCACCGACGAGCTGGGAGCGTACAAAGTACATAGAAGAGATGGATCCTCTATGTGAATGTGAAAGACAGAGAGTAAACCACCATATAGGACACGAAAACTGTTGGCTTACAACAATACCTGGCGTGACTTGACGCCCGAGAGAATCATGCTCACGAGTAACAAGGTCATTACGGCTATTCCTGCATGCCCACACATGATGTTGGCAAAATGTGTTTCCAGGATGGCCAGAAGAGATGACATCACTGCCGTCTTGCCATGGATAGGTGAATAGGTAGGCCTCCTCGGCGTGCAGTGCGCACCCAGGGCTGAAACACCACTCAAAGCATGAAGCCGGCTCTGCATTGCCCGATGCAAGTCAGCATGTTGGAGGGACCAGCGTGCATGAACCGCTCGAGGGGCTTCCCCCCAAAGATGCCATCCCAAGAACCAGGTATGATCGGCACATAAACTTCGCTCCATCATCACCCAACCAACGGCATGAACCGCGGGCCTGTACAATGCGCTTTTCCATTTCCCATGGCTGGGATTGCTCAGGCGCTTATCACAGGCTGACTATGTTCTGCATGGAATACCAAGTGCCAGAGAACCAGGCCTTCGCGCGTTGGGTGGCGAGCTCGGCACCAAGAATGAGACTCAGATCGTGCCCACAGACTCTTGAATTCCCCAGCAAACCCGCTGCTCGAGACTGCCACGGGCCAACTGTTTGTGCGAATGCCCGGTACTCCACGATGCCCATCATACCTAGCACTCCCCTTCCATGGATCGCAGCGCAAGATGTGCATTCCCAGGGCAAGAGTTCGCCTGACGGATCCTTCAAGTTACATCGCAAGGTAGGAAGGAAGACAATCACGACGACAGGTTTGGCGGGACGTGTCCAGTCTCTTATCTTGTCTTTTGTACAATCGGCTTGACCAAAGAACAAGGTCTAAGGGGAGGAAAGCTAACGGAAAAAGAAAAATGCCCAAACTCAAGCAGCAGTCAGGCTTGCTCCGCGGTTTATGGTCTATCAGGGCGAGCTGCAACCGGAAAACCCTGCGAACGCTCTCTTTTGTATCGTCGAAACCCCGTACTGTACTAATACACCAACCGCCCTTCCCCATCTCTCGATACCATCTCAGTCCGCGCTGCTCCTTCGCATGCGGGAGGGACGTTGCTGCTTAACCGACAACCAGCTTGCCGTCGTCGGAGAAGTCGTACGTCGGGATCTCGAGGTTGAGCGGGGCGGGTCCTTTCCTGATGCGGCCCGAGATGTCGTAGTGGGAGCCGTGGCAGGGGCAGAACCATCCGCCAAAGTCGCCGGCCTCGCCGATGGGCACGCAACCCAAGTGTGTGCAGACGCCTGGTCCCGTCCGTTAGTCATCCTGCCATCCCCCATCACATTATGCCAGCCCGCTGCTTCCGGAGACATACCCAACATGACGAGCCACTCGGGCTTCTTAACGCGCTGGTCGTCGGTCTCGGGATCTCTTAATGAGGCAACGTTGATGCTGTTGGCCTCGTCGATCTCGGCGGCGGTGCGGTGGCGGATGAAGACGGGCTTGCCACGCCACTTGATGATGACCTGCGGGTTGTCAGTCACCTCCAACATAGCATATCTTGGCAAAAGTTACTATCACTTACGTTCTTGCCCTCCGGAATAGCAGCGAGGTCGACCTCGACCTTAGCCATAGCCAAGACATCAGCCGAAGCCGACATGTTGACAAGGAACTCTACACATCACCAACGAAACGTCAGCCTCCATCCCCAAACCAAACCCGAACCAGCCCAATTCAAAACCCCCCTCCCCCGCCAATCCCCTCAACCCCCCCCCCCCGAAATAAAAATAAAAACTCACGCTGAATAGTCGACTTAGCCCCCGCCGCCGAGATGGCGCCCAGGGTGCCGACCATAAAGTACGAAAACAGCGCATTGGTGCTGCCGGAACCCTTGGACATGTACTTGGAGAAGTCGGGCACCTTGCTGGTGTTGGACTCGCCCTTGAAGGGGCTCTGGTAGCTGGACGACGAGTCGCGGAGGGCCGGCGTCGAGCTCATGGCGCGGACCGCCGTGGCCGTGGTCGTGGTGGCCGGTACCCGGGCGGCGGCGGCGGACCGCGCGAGGGCGCGCGAGACGGTTTGGAGGGGCGCCATTTGTTGCAGGTGGAGTGTGGTGTGGTGTGTGTTCAATTGAATCGGGATCCGTTCGGCGCGGGGTCAAAAGGAGGGGGGGGGGTTGTTTTGTCGTCGCTGTGATCCACGCGGAGGGGGACGGAGGGGAGTGGGAACGGCGGGTTCGTTTGTTCGTTGGTGGTGCGTGTCGACGTCGGCCGAGTCCGTGGACTGAGGTTTTTCAGGAAAGGCGCTGTTTCTGGGCCGAGCGCCGTTTCCACATTTCCCGGACATGGAGCTGGTCCGAGGGAAGCTGTTTGTGGCCTGAGGCAGCACATTCAGACAATTAGCCGCTTGCTCATTGGCCGCATGCCTCTCCGGCTTCTCCCGTGGGCCTTGGCAGCTGGTTGTCACGTCGAGCCAGTGTATCAATCCCGGGATTACCATTGCCACAAGCACCCTGATCTTGACAAGTGCAACACCAAAAAAAAAAGGTCCGGAGAGGCCAATCGCCCCAGAAAAACTCTATTTCGACTTCCAGACCACAAAGCCGACGCATATGAGTCAGATGTATATGTAAGGTTAGTGCATACGGCGGAGCTCTTCGACCAAGTTCCGCATGTCCTCAACCGTCGGACCCAATCCCTTGCAGACAGTTTCCTGAGTCGCCTCATCCACATCCAAGAACTTCTCCAGCAGCTCTCCGTCCACAAACCGGAAAGGCCCGTCGCCCTCCCGCTCCGCATTCCGGAACGCCCTGTATGACCTGAACTCAATATCCCCGGCCGTCTTGAGTACGTCGGCCAGCCTGCTCTGGAACCGCAGCAGTAGATCCTGGACATGTGGTGCAATCGTCCCAAACATGTAGATGCCACCCTCAACCTGTAAAAGAGTAGTTTCAGTCAGTAAAAAGCGCCCAAATTCACAAAGATGAAAAGTAAAGAAAGGCGACCTTACCGTCCCCAAAAACGCCTTCGGCACAATCATCGCCCCCGGCGTCGTCTCGACCTCGACCGCCCGTATGCGGTTGACCATCTCGCCCAGATTAATCTCGCTGGTGACCTCCATGCGCCGCTTGTCCTCGGCAGTGACACCCTCCACATTCCGCCGCAGCACCATCAGGTTCCCCTGCGCGTCCGCCTCCAGCCAGCTGCCCTCCTCCACAAACCCGACCGCCGTAGCCCAGACGCTGCCAAAGTGCCGGGCGCGCTCGACCAGCCGCGGGCCATCGTCGCTGCTGCCACCGCCCTGGTTGCCCTCGCCGCCGCCGCCGCCGCCGCCGCTACCGGCAGGGACGTAGTCCACCAGAGAAACCGACTTCATCAGGTCGGCCACGGCGATGGTGCTGCCGCGCACCGAGATCTCGGCCGGGTAGCTAGAAGGGCGGTACGACGCGAGCCGGGTCAACTCGGCAGTGGTGCTGCTCGTCTCGTCATAGCGGCACACCACGACAGTCTTTGTCAGCCCCGCAACGACCAACCCCGCGGCGGCCGGCCCGGCATCCTCGCCCAGCACCGCCAAACAGCGACACGCGCCCTTGAGGTCGTGGCTGAGGACGAGGTAAGGGTTGCGGTCGGCGTCGACGCCCAGAACCAGCAAGCGGCCGCGCACGTCGCCGGCGGCGCCCGGGCCGGGGCCGTAGTCCGGATCGGGCAAAAAGCTGGTGCCGACGAGGAAGCGCTCGGCCGGGTTGCCGTACGAGTCGCGCAGCTCGGCGCGCACGACACACTCGACGAGCTCGGTGCGGGAGGGGACGGCGCCGCCGAGCGGGAAGGGCTTGCCGACGCGGTCGAAGATGACTTCGTCGACGAGCTTGAAAGAGGACTGGACCATCTCCTCGCCGTTGACGAGCTCGCGCCGGATGCAGCCGAGGCCGAAGACTTTCTCCTTCGGGGAGTAGGCGATGCGGCGCACCATCTCGTTCATGGGGAGGGGTTTGACGTGCGTGCGGCGCTCGCGGTCGATGTGGGAGATCTTGAGCTGGCTGTCGGTGGCGAGGACGATGCAGTCTGGGAAGGCTTCCGTGTCGAAGGGGCAGATGTAGGTGGCTTCCTCGGCTGTTACCGCCGAGTAGACTATCCGCCCTTCGGAGCCGTAGATGAGACTGGGGTGTTCTGTGGTCGCGAAGATGCTGTAGATGTGAGGTGCGTCGGGCTGCGGGAGGAGGTGGAATCGCGCCTGGCGCATGCCGAGAATGACGCGTTTCCTCCCGGTGAGCCTGTAGTTTTCGGAGAGGTTGAAGGTGATGACGTTGCCGTCTTGCATGGCGATGAACAATATCCCTCCGCCGTTATCGAGCAACTGTACAAGGGCGAGATCACGGGGGATCGAGGCGTCGTCCGGAGAGGTCCGGAGCTGCTCTCCGTGCATGGGTTCTAGCGATGGCAAATCGATGATGGAGACGGTCCCGGACGACCAGAAACCGACCACGGCGAGGTCGTCCCGCAGCGGTGGAACATGGATGCAAGCAATCTGGTCCTGGTGGCCAATCTCTTTGGTGCGCATGAGCTGTAGGTTGATGTCAATGCTAAACAACACAAGCTCGGTGCCGTCTACAGACAGTAGAAGGGTCTTGTTGTTTCCCGATGCACTTATGATGCTCCTCTGAGCGCCAGGCGTCCACGTATCTATCGTGAGACCGCTTTCAGCGTCGAGAAGCGTGACGGCGGCCGGGGTGACCTGAAGGATTTGGCCCGTCGAGATATACCTCGCTAATAGCGTTTGTTGGTTGAATGTCATGCCGGCGAACGATTCTAGCTCCTCCACTTCACCTTGAGGATCGAACTTGAACACCCTTGTCTCGGTCAAAAAGGACGCTGCCAGGATATTAGTCTTAGGGGCTTCGTAAGTCTTGAGAGAAAACAGTCCCCGGCAGTGTTCTAGGTCGGCGAGGACGCCCACATCCTCCAGGCCAACACCGCTTCGCACGCTCCGAAGCGACCCGTCCTTGTGTACGCCGCTACATGTGACGATCCGAGCCTGGCCTGACGAGTACTCGTTCCCTAGCTGGCCTTCATCGCCCCGGCCCATGTCCATGATGGCAAAGTCCAAGATGGGGCCGATATTGGCTAGCGTCTGGACGAGCTGTATCGGGGGGACGTCCTCATTCTGGAAATCGAGCCGGAACAATTGGCTGTCGCCGTAGTGTGATGCAACGAACAACATGTCACCCCCGAGAAACACGAGATGGCTTGCGCGCGATGTCTTCCCGATGCAGTTGACCTCCATGCCCGTCACCACAACGCTATCCGAGCTTTCCCTGACCAGGGTAAGTAGATGCAAGCTCCCGTAATCATCGGCCAAGAAATAATTGGTCTCGTTGTACTCGGCCCACGCAACGAAGATGGACGCTTCTTTCAGCGCTGATTGTACCGTCACCTTGGTGACCTCGTCAATGTATAGCAGCCTCGTTTCGCCCACTACTATCAGGCCCCCGATGTGCGCCTTGGCTGACTCGACGTTCCGTACGTTGTGTCGCTTGACTTCCTCTCGACCTTCCGCACTGGTATCAAGATGGATGCGCTGGAATCGGGTATCTCGGTGTCAATCTCCCTATCCCGTTCGGGATCAAACTTCGAGGCCTCTGTGTTTCGGTCGTCCACCGTCATCCGGTAGGTTGCTAACTTCGCGTCGGTCGAGTCGGTCCGGCTTTGGTAGAGGAAGGCAATCTTTGGGTGTCCAGTCTCCGTATAGAGGAATGTGCTCGCCTTGATGAACAGCTCGGACAATCGGACCTGATCCATCCATGACAGTACCATCTTGTTTTTTCTTTCCCCCAACCGCAGCATGGTCAGCACGCCTTCCCACAAGTGCATGGCCAGGTATCGCCCCGACGGGTCGACCAGACATCGGTCCTGGCTCTGCGAGTCCCGCATGTGGCGCTCGCCTGGGTCTGTAAACGGATCTATCGTATCGAGCTGTGACGTTTCGGGGTTCCAGGCGAGTGTGAAGTATTCGAACCGCTCGGTTCCGACAAATAGGAGGTCCGTCTTCGAGTCTTTCGGGCGGAGCTTCTGGAGGATGGAGATGGTGCCGTTGACCACCTTTGAGGATGACAGCGTGAGTATGCCCTCCGAAAGCCGCCATATCTCTAGCCGGTTAGCTTTCCTGTCTCGGTTTGTCAGTTTCAAAGGTTCCCAACCTCTGAGCAGAGAGCAAAGCAAAGAAAGGGGCGGTTTCTTACGCAAGCACCAAGCTCTCTACTTCGTCCGAGAGGATGTGGGTGCGCAGGGCATGCCGCACGCTGCTCGGCCGGTGGACGGGGGCTATATAGGCCATTGCAACGGAGAATGGCGACGACGGATTTGTAGAAGTGGAAGGGTGGTTGTTACATTCGTAGAATCCGGGGCTCACGAGAGCTCCCTGGTTGGGTGTGATGCAATGCCGGAGATAAGATCCAGCTCCAGGCCGGCTTCAGCGGCACCCCTCCGATCGCGTCGCGGGGAGCTGCAACGTGCCAACCAATCACTAATTGTAGTGCTTAATTGGGTGGGGCTGTAAGACTTTCCGGATGGAGGGCGAGGCAACGACCGGGAGCCTTCAAGCGTTTAATGAATGAGCCCGAGGCTTGATTAAATAAAATAAAAAAGGAACGTTCGATCTTGCTGCGAGATGCTGGCATGCAGGCAGGTCTCTGGAATGACGCACGATGCCTTCTAAAAGACGTGGAAACCCGATTGATATTTTGCAAACTTTCCTTTTGCTACCCCTCCCCTTCTTGACCTTCTAGTTTACAGTCCAACTGCTCGACCTCTCCCAACGCTTCAGCATCCTTTCGAACCCAGCCTCTAACGCCTCCTGCATAGACTGAGAGTCACGCAAAACCACACCAACTCTTTCGTGAAAAAAATTGGTCCCTCACGAAATACTGAATCCTCCATTTGCAAACAAACGCCTACCCACGTCCCATGTCCATCTCTCGCCGGCGGTATTCTTCATCTTCCTTCGGTGCCAGCCAATGCGGTGACAGGCTATCGATATCATCCTTACTGGTCAAGTATATTTTCAGATCAATCCACACCAACATGCCAGTGTTATTGTCGTACCGTCAGAGACTTGTTTATTAGCAGAAAGGTACCAGGTAGCAATGTGAAGCCAACAGTCGGGCCGTGTTTGGGCCTGTCCGTAAGGTGGCGCGATTTGCCTTAGGTATCGGCAGCACAGTAGCTGGGCTCTCGCGGGTGTTTGAACAGCCACTCGACCACAGGGCCGGATACCTAAGCTGGGCAGCAAAGATGAGGGGCATAGGGCAGGCAAACTTAGAGGACCTCGGGACACAACATGAACATTGAGTCAACCGTGAGCGTGGCCGCCGATTCGTTCACCGAAAAGCAAAGCTTCTTCTTCGCAGCCCGAGCAGTGCCCGAGAGTGCAATGAAAAAGTGGTTTGCGTCGTCCAGAGGCAGTGTAATACTGGAGACACGGTGGGATTCAGGCTCGGCAAGCCGAGTGGACTGAGTCCCGAGGGACAAAAATTAATTTAATCAAATAAATCTACTCCGTAGAGCAGTTTCAGAGATTAAACTGAAAAGAACAGATACTACACTTGATCTAAGCCAAAAGGCAAAGAGAGCTAAAGAAGAAAAGAAAAGAGGAGGAAATTTTGGGGAAGAGGTCGACAATTTATAGGGAGAATGTGGTAGCAGTGGTGGGTCTGTGCGCGCCTGCAATGGAGCAAATTGGAGTTGCTTGCACGTGACTCCAGTATCCACATGGAGCATGGGTCAGAGGGATGCCCATATGTGCCAAGGCTCTTCTCGCTCTCGGGCTTCTCTTCACCAAACGCATCAGGCTCCCAGGCTCCAACCCGTTGTCTCCAGCCCCACACGGAATGAAAAGGGGTTTGTTTATTTAGGTGCTCAGGGGGTGAGAGCAGATGTATGGCCGCGGGTGGGAATCCTCACTCACGCGAAACCATTTTCCATGACGTTATCAGGTCTCTGATGATGAGGTGGTCTCGCCCAATTTCCTCTCTTGACCTGCTCCATAAGTAGTAACGTTTTCTGGTCACCCCATGCCCCTTACTGCCCTGGCAAACATAGACCCTCTGCGTTGGTCGTGGTTAGGGATGGCCTAGGTCCTTGTTCAAGAAGACCTACAACCGAAAGCAGTTGATATTGTCACTGAGAAAACGACGATTGTATCAAGAGGAAAACGCCACGAGCACAAGCACACACACAGACATAGATATTCCTAGTGGCCGCATGATGTGACCATTATACGCCGAAGGAACCTGGAGGACAATGTCTACATGGCTGGCTTCTACTTCATCAACTTCGCCCCTTGAGTTCAGCATTTCGGAGAACCTTCCGTTGACAGATGTATTGGGTCAGAAACCGACGAGTTAGACTGCCGCGGCACCCACATGATATTGAAGAATGGTCATCTAGGCTCATACTGTGGCTCGAAATAGCGGTTACTTTTGCAGAACTGCTTGGTTTTACAAGTGATTTTCCGGTCAAAAATGATTTGTTGCTTTTCGACTTTATTGAATCGCACTTAATTCGCCCTGAAATCAACAACGTTGGGATCTAAGCTTTTGTGCTGATGCTCAAAGATTGTGGCAGGTCATCCCATTCTTTGCGTTGAATGCCCGGAGAAACAATAGGATCAAATCTGAAGAACGGACTCTTATCGCTATTGTCACACCTTCTTCTATTCCCAACCAAATCAATAAACATACGTTCACACTCCTAAAGAACTCTGAGGCCCTTGAACAATGCAACCACTTCATATTCCCTCTCCTCCAACCCGCGATTTCAGTTCTTGACGCAGCTTCTTCGATCAGTTTCTTTTCTAGTTCACTTTCAGTCCCCTCAACAACTCCAAGCCTCAACTCCATAGCTCACCAAAAGACAAGATGGCCAACCTTCCTCCCCGTCCCGTCTTCACCAACCTGCGTAACGCCGCGCCTACCTACAACGGCCGCCGGAACTCAAACCAACCAAGCAGCACGAACTCGGGAAATCCACCCAGCTCCCGGCACTACCACCCCTACGCCCGGCGGTCCAGCACGCCCGTCCAGGGCTCCCCAATTCCTCCGTGGCGCCGTGATAGAGCCCGCCAAAACCGCCAATCCGGGCCGCTGGGACCGCCAGAGCATTACCACCCTCACCAAGGCGCAAACCCGTTTGCCGCCAGAACCGGGGATACCTGCTCCCCTCCGACCACCAACACCAACGCCGACCGCCCCCAGCAAAGGACCGTGTACCAGAGCGGCCCGGTGATGTATGGCGCCAGCGTGCCCTCGCCCCAACCACCAAACACACCCAGGGCCACCGGGCCAGCCCGTCATGCCTTCGGCTCCGCGGCCAACACCGCACGAGGTGGTGCCGATATGACCGGGCCTCCCCACCCAGCCGCGGCCAACATTTCTCGTCCGACCAACCCCTTCCGCCGTTCCAACCCCGCGCTGGCGACCGCCGTCAAGGGGAGCACCGAGGCGCCCAAACCTCCGCGCTGCCCTCCCGCCCCCTCCGCCACCGCGCCAGCCCCGTCCGCCGCAGCCACGCCCCACCCTCCTCCGCCAGCCAGCACACCCGTGGCCGCCGTAGCCGTGTCCGTGACCGCCACCCTCGGCGAAGCTACACGCATCCTCCACCTCCCCGCCCGCCTTCTCCCCAACTTCGCCGCCTGGCCGCAACTCCCCCAACATGCTGTTGATGCTGTTGATGCTATTGTGGGTGTTGTTGGTGCTGCTAGCGGTGGCGGTGGGCGTGGTTCCCCCTCAACAACAACCCACGCCCCAACCGCCGCGCCACCCCGGCCCGTCACGGGCATCCTCGCACACCCGCCGACCCATCCCCATCCGCCACCGCCGCCTTGCTCCGCCCGACAACTACGACCATGACCACCACAACCACTGCCGCCACCGGCTACATATCACCCTCACCCCACGCGCCCCGCTCCCGCGGGTGATGTCGGTGGGTGAGTGTGAGGCTGCGCTGGACGTGGTGGACGTGCTGGTGCGGGCGATGGTGCAGCACGGACCGGGAGTAGAGGGGGCAGGTGTGGACGTGGATGTGGACGTGGATGTGCTGTGGCGGCTGGCTGGGTTGAGGGAGGCGCTTGGCTGGTGCCTGGGTGGGTTGCGTGGTTGAGGCAGTGTATGGGGCGGTTTGTGAGCAGCGGGTTGGGGGAGGTTCCGGGGATGGTGGGCGGGTGGGAGGGAGTGGTTGATGGCGCTGCTGGGAGTAGGGAGGATGGGGAGAAGTTGGAGAGGGCGCTGGGTGTTTGTGCAGTGTTTGGATGGGCGGGAGAGGCGAGGACGGTGATGAAGAGGGCGGCGTATGTGTGGAGGGTCGGGGATGGTGGGGAGGGATTGGTGAAACCGGATGGGGGCAGGGTTAATGTGGTGGTTTGTGGGAAGGCGGCGGCTGGTAAGTTGTGTCCCTTTCCTTTTGTGAGGATGAGTTGCTGACCTCAACAGACGCCATCCTTGCTGCTCGCGAACAGGTCCTCAAGCATGTCTTTACCGCCGCCCAGAAGTCTCTCTACAAATGGACCGTTGGCATAGGCAACCGCCCTTGCCGCAACATCACCTGCAATACTCATCGCATCGCTGCCCTGAATACGTTTCTTCTCTGGTCCGGTCTTTACCCTCGCACCAAGCTGAACAAGTCATTGAAGGAGATCATCTCGGCACTTCAATACATCACGGCAACCGAGGCTGAGCTGGTGGCGATTGCAATCGAGCAGGGCCATGCAGACAACCATATTTGCGACAGACTTGTCTGGGCAGCCCGAATCCGCGAGATATACGCCGGGACCTGTACCACATGCGACGAGAAGACGGCCACTAGCACGCTCTTTCCTCTGGGGGACCTCCTGTGCGATCTTACTTTTGAGCTGCAAAACCACTTGGCGCAAGACAACCAGTCTCATCGACGCTAAGGGTTTGTTGTGCTGACCAGGCGCCCTTGGCAAGGGTTATCACGAAGGATATTTGATGGAGGGACAGGGTAGCAAGTCGGGCAGACACCGGGATTTGGGTACCGAAGTTCTTTAACTTTCGCGTCTCGCAAGTACGAAACAATGGAATGACTACCTAGTGGGGCTCGAATGATCGCGGGTTGGAATTAGAAAGGGGGTTTGGGATTGGCACTGAAGTGTCTGGAGTTAGCTACTTGACCAGAGGTGTTTTGAAGGAAAACGAGGTCTCACAACAAAGATATGAAAGTAGATGGGATGGCTGGTCATCTACCTTAATAATCACATCAAGATATCACATCAAGACGACGGTTGATTCCTGGATTGACTCTTTTCCAAGTGATCACCGGTGAGTGGGTATATTGTTGAACGCAGAGCGGGCGTCTAAGCAAGTAACTTTCGAAAACAACTTCCCCCTTTTTTTGTTTGTTTCTCGGATTTCTCTCAGAAAAGCAGCGAAATTCCTTCTACATCAAACAAAACAATCCAATGACGAGAAGGACAACTTAAACCCTCCTGCCCGCCCTATTCCCCAAGCCCAACACAACCCTGCTTACGATCCTCAAGCCCCCCGAACAGCCTGCGCAATCGCCTCGGCCACGCCCTTGGCGCTGGCCGGGTTCTGCCCCGTAATCAGCTTCCCATCCACGACCACCTTCTCCGCCCAGTCCTCCGCCGCCTTCTCGAACCTGCCCCCCTTACCCACCACCTCGACCAACCGATCCTCCAACGAGAACGGCACCACAGCATCCAGCCCCACCGCCTCCTCCTCGGCATTCGTAAACCCCGTCACGGCCTTCCCCTCCAAGAAATACCCCCCCGGACCAGACACCCCCACCAGCGCCGCGGGGCCATGGCACACGGCGGCCACGACCTTCCCCTTGTCGGCAAACTCCTGCACCAGCGCCTGCGAGGTCGGGTCCACGGCTAGGTCAAACATGGGGCCGTGGCCGCCGGGGAAGAAGACGGCGGCGAACTCGTCGGCGCGGCCGAGGAAGGACACCAGCGGCTCCGTCGCCTCCCACAGCGCGTTCTGTTCTGTCAGGAAGCGCTGCGAGATGGAGTCGTCGGAGGCCGCTTCGATGGAGGAGGGGTCCAGCGGGGCGGTGCCGCCAGTGGGGGAGGCGAGGGTGAGGTGGAAGCCTTGGGCGGTGAGGACGTCGTAGGGGTGGGCGAGTTCGGACTGGTTGGAGTGTTAGTTTGGTTGGGGGCGATATGTGTAGAAATGGGTTGGGGTTGAGATGGGGGGTTAAGGGGTAAGGGGGTTAAGCGGGAGAAGACTTACCAGGTACCAGCCCGTGGGCTTGCCGGTGTCGCCCAGCTTGCCGTGGGAAGTGAGGACAACGAGGATCTTGGGCGCGTCAGACATGTTGGTGGCGTAGACTAAAGTTGGGTGAATGGAAAGTATGGCCAGTGTGTGCTAATGTGCTAGATTGGGTGTGCTGTTTATGTTGAGGTCTTGAGCTGAACTGGACGAAACTTTGTTGTTATTCTTGAGACGAACTGAACCCAAATGACGCCAACCGTCCCGCCTTTATATATTCTCAGACGTCCAGTCAAAGTCATCGCCCACCCCACCTTCAACCCCTCTTCCAGTCATCTCCTACGCCTACATCACCATCACCACGAGGGCAGCGTTGTAGCTGCAACGTCCGGACTTTGCACATATCGAATAGAATTCGCCAACCTGATCCCACCGCAGCTGTGTCCTGGCACATCATCAAACATGAAACCCCTCAATCTCTCGTTCGTCGCTTCGCCCATCGCGTCTTCTACAATCCGTGGCTCGCTTCTGCCAGTTGTGCCATGTTGCATTCGAGGCCTTGTCCGAGTCTGCGTGACGTCATGCACGGGACGATGTCGACGATCACCCCCTCCCCATCCCGGATTCCGGGCCTTCGATGGAGCCAGCCAAGCGGGCCGGATCGTCGGATGTGGGCCTCGATTTGGTACAAAGACCGGTAGGCCACGAGCTTGTCTCTGAACGGGAGTGAGTGTCCTGGTCGGAAGCTGCTCCGAACCCAAAGCCTCGGGATCGCCGCACATTAACTGCACATGTACATACCAGAGCCGCCGGCTAGTAGTGTAGGACATGTTACATATGTATACCTGGTACTGACAACACCGCACCGCAGCATCGCATGACTCCCACCGAGGACCCGGCTGACCAGACCGCCTTTCTGCTGTTTGGCTGTGTAGCAGCCTAATATTCCGCGAGAGCCACGCCAGATGGCCAGCCTTCGTGCCGCCTGCTTCTGGATACGTGCGTACCCCAAAACCAACCGAACATGTGCCATACTCGAGGGTTTGACGAGCTGTGCTCTATGGGGGCGGGTCTGTAAGAGGCCGCGTAAGATGAAAGGGGGTGCCTCACGCCCAGAGCTGGCCCCGTTCCACCAAGGGGTCGTTGTGGTGACAGCCTCGGCCCAGGCGTTGACGGCGCTAACGACATCAGCTGGTCCCGCTGATGTGCAACGGCGCCGGATACTGCGAGACGAGGCATATCCACGACATATAGCAAGTGTCGTGCGAGGGAAGCCCAACTGCACTCGCACCCTTAACGCCGTCGATTCCAGCGCCGCCACCATGGCACCATGTTGCATGGACGCGGTTGGCAAATGCTTGGGTAACCAGGCCTGTTAGCCCTGTAGCAACGTGGCTGCCATCGTGACACTGGAGGGCATCAAACGACCGTCCTCTGGCCTGAGGTTGTATGCGGCCTCCTCATCTCCGGATGCCAATCTGCCTTGCCGGATTTGCCTTGCCACAATCCCAAACGACTTGCCGGTTGCAAGATCACCAAACTGGCCAAAACGAGCCAGGGCTGCGGTGAATATCATCCTCATTAATCTGTAGTTCATGCCGTCCATGCTATACGATATCCGCTGCCAATCCCACAAGCACCCATTCACTATGTACAGTTCTCCAGACACTGTTGATCGTGTATCCGACAGCTCATCCAGCCAACAAGCCCAATCAACCCCCCAATGTATGCTCCCTTCCCAATGAGAAAAAAATGCAGGTTTTCTTTCCAACGCCGTCACACGCCCAATTTACTGAACGCCGCCGCTAAGCAAGTTCCCATCCCTCACATCCACATCAAATTCCGACTCTGCCGCCTATTCTGCTGCCAGAGCGGCCTGCCCTGCCCCGACCCCTGACTGTCCATCGTCCCGCCCTCATTATCCTGCCCCGCATTCGCACCACCCACCACATCCTGATACCCCTGCTGCTGTTGATACCCCTGGTTCTGCTGCTGGTGCAACCGACTCAGCCGCCGTCCCTCCTCATCCTCCTCATCCTCCTCCCCAATCCTCCCCAACGCAGCATGAAACCCTTGCGAGAAATCATCCATCTCCCGCCCCCCACCACCACCAAGACCACCACCACCACCACCAAAACCCAGACCACCACCCCCACTCCCGTTACCCGCAGCTGCACCAGTCAGCGGCACCTGGTCACTCTCCAAATGCCGCTCCGCACCGCGGCTCAGCAGCAGCGGGCTCATGCCCATCATCAGGCCGGACCCGCCCGCGTACGCCGCCGGGCCATAGTTATTGTTGTTGTAACCCGCTCCTTGCTGGCCCATCCCCCCCCCTGGCCCCATACCCGGTGCGTTATTATTATTCACCCCCGCAACCCCCTCCCCGCTCAACCCGCTCAGCCCGCTCAGGCCGCCCGACGACGACGGCGGATACGCCGACGACGACACCGACGTCGCCCCCGCGGAAGCGCCCGCCGCCGCCGCTGCTGCTGCTGCCGCGCCGCTGAGCGCCGAGTGGCTGTAGGCGAGCGGGGTGTCCAGGTCGTGGTGCTCGACGGGCGACACCTCGCTCTGGAAGGGCATGGGCGGGCCGGTGGTTAGGGGCGGGAGCATGCTACGGTTGGCGGAGCCGGGGGGCGCGCTGGCGGCTGCTCCGGCTGCTGCTGCTGCTGCGGCGGCGGCGGCGGCTGGGTGGGTGG
This sequence comes from Chaetomium olivaceum, assembly GCA_039881045.1. NCBI lineage: Eukaryota > Fungi > Ascomycota > Sordariomycetes > Sordariales > Chaetomiaceae > Chaetomium > Chaetomium olivaceum. Next base: position 111,772 of record JAYWVB010000051.1, on the reverse strand, counting down.
ACATCGGGGGTTGTTGTGGCGGGTTGTATTGTTGGGAGTATTGTTGGGAGTATTGTTGGTTTTGTTGTTGCTGCTGGTCGAATACGCTGCCCGCGGGGCCGGTTTCAAAGGCGTCGTGGTCGTTGTTCGCGAGAGCCACGAAGCCCGTGCCGCCGCCGGCGAGTGGCGGGCTGATGACCTTGCCGCGGAAGCCGCCCGGTCCGGGCCCTTGTCGGACGTTGGCGTTGCGCCGCCGCAGGAAGAAGAAGACGAGCGCCACCAGCGCGATGGCCACGGCGAGGCCGCCGATGGTGCCGCCCACGATGGCACCCGTGCGGTAGGCTGTGTCGGTTGCCGGCGGGGCGGCGGCCGGGTCGACGCTCTCGGTCGGGGTAGCGGAGGCTGTCGAGTCGGAGGAGGCGGAGGCAGATGTGGCCGACGAGCGTGCCGCGGTGCTGCTGGCCCGACTGGACGCGGTGCCCAGCGTGGTGGGTTCGCTGAGGGTGCTGATGCCTTCTGTGTAGGAAACGACAACGGTAGGCCGGCTGAGGACCGCCGTCATCCCGCTGGCGCTGTTTTGGACGGTGGCGGCCATGTCGCTCGCAGTCCCACAGCCGTACTGGGAGAAGCCGCCCTCGTACTGGTTCATGTAGCAGACGGCGCCACCCGTACAGCTGAATACGTAGGGGTTAACCTCTGTCTGCGCGCCGCTATTCCCGTCCACGCAACCCGTGAACACACCAGCTGTGCATGACGGCGCTCCATTCGGACAGCAGCCCACCACATTGTGCTCCGTGTCGACCACGCAATGCGATCCTGACCCACATGTCGCGGGCAGGTCTAGCTCCCCGTTGACGTAGCCGCAAATGGTGTTGAAGCTGTCGTCTAATTGCCGGCGACGATAAGCGAACAGGTCGGCGCCCGGTGGCGGGGTAGGTTGTATTGGCCACGAGACGACATTGAGGACGTGGTGCGGGAGGGTTATCGTAGGCTCGGGCGTCTGCCTGGGTAGGTTGTGTAGAGCATGGGCTTCTGTTAATTGGAGTAGACTAGACAACAAAAGAAGCGCCGTCGGCTGTGGTAACGAATCGAACATGTCGGATCTCATGGTCGGTCGCGGCTAAGGTGAGGTAGTGGGGGTTAATCTAGGTCAGGTCAGATCAGCTTCAGGGCGATCGGGAGGTTCCAGGTTAGGGACTCCGCATGCGCCTGAAAGCACTGTGCGCCGCGATGCTAGACTAAAAGTGCCGAACCAAGATCAGAAAGAAAAAAGTCGAAATAAAAAATGTGGGTGTATCCGGTGGTCAAATACCAGACAGACAAGACCCAAACGAAGGGACAAGAAAGGTGCAGAGCGCGAGGGACGGGAGAGCGAGAGGCACAGTGGCGCCGGGTCATCATTGTTGTAAAAGCGGGCGGATGCTCGCTCGTGCAGGTTGGGTTTGACAAGGGTTGCCTCTTCGGGTGCCCTGCCCCCCAGCCCCGGAGTCCCTTGCAGACCTGTCGGAACAGGGATGTGGCATGTCGTGCTCGCTTTTCCCTTGACTGGGACCTGAATCCAACACGGAGCTTGCTGCGACGAAGCGCAATGTGAGTGGCTGTTCGCCATCTCTCGGTTCATCTCGACTGAAGTCTTACGAAGTCTTACATGCGAAAACCACGTTCAAGCCCCGCAAGCTGAAGTATTCTTGCCACAGATACGCATCGCATTACTGGGCCGTTAAATGTAAGTTACCGACCGACTTCCTACATTAGCGCTGCCGCTGCCGTTGCCGCGGGTCGCTTTGGACGGGGCAAACCACATATCGGATTGAACCGCGCCGACTGGTTTGCCTGTTGTCCATTGGTTTCGGGGAGTTATGCGGTGGGATTGGATTGACATCCGGAAACCGGATGTCTGGGTCATGAGTCGTATTGAAACTCGCGGAAAGCCTTGGGCCCGGGAATGTGCCACCGGCTGCTGCCCCCCCAACATTTATCGCGCGTACCAAATTAACGGGCACTGCCGCCAACAAGCGCCCACAAACTTTCTGCAAGCGCGCCAGTTGGTCAACCGGGCGAGTTGTCTTGGTGGTAACTCTGGATCGAGTGTAGGTAATTTCCGTTTGTGCAACTTGGTCCCTCTAGTTAACCCTCCAATGGCCTCGCCACACCACTTTGGTCGTCCTTCCTTTTTCCATTAAACTCCACACCATCTGGTTTTGTCTTCAATATTGGTGAGCTTGTCAGATGGCGAAGTTGTCCTTGCGCATTCCTACAGTTCTATTATGAAAAGAGAGCAGGCTGTGCTACTTCTTTGCTGTGGAAGTGAGTGTGTGTCGTCTTTTTTTAGCCCGTTTTCATCAATGCTGGTGGCGGTGCCCCGCCATGGCCGCAGCCGCGGGGTGGAGCCGCTGCACTGCGCATCTGTGGTCCAACTGGCCATGGAGAATGCCGGCATCTGGGGATCTGACATCGGCAGGATACCTTAGATACTGTACAAGCGGTTTTTGAGCATTTCCAGCTTCAAAAGAAACCAAGGTTTTTGAGCATTTCCAGCTTCAAAAGAAACCAAGGTTTTTGAGCGACTCCTTTCTCGGCACCAGTTTCCCTTAGGAACTCGTCACATTCCTACGGCAATTCAATTTTCCCCTGCTCATCAAACGATGCTGTCAGAACTTAAGCTGTGCCGCAATTGTGGTCCGCCCACCGCGTGTTTCTTCCCGCGATGTAACCGTCGCTCTGCAGTAGGAGGCGCGCTGGTGGGGTTCTAGAACTTGGCCAGATACGAGAACATCCGCTTAACCGGCGACTCGAACATGGTGAACGAGAGCGATCGCGAGTTCCTCTGGCATCAATCCGCGCTTACCGTGTAGTTGTCGTTTCCGAGATATCAATCTGACTGAATCCTTGACTGCTTATTCAGCCCATCGATTCAACTTCCAGTGGTTGCGTGTTGTTGTCTGTGGGGGTTCATCGGGGCTCGGCACTTGGCTCGGACTCTGCGGCTGGGCATATTCTGAGCTTTTTGTGTGGCTTTTCATCACGAGGGAACAATTATGTTCAAATAACAATTCACTTCCGGCCGTTGGAGAGTAGCAGTAATAATCATCAACAGCCAAGGTCTTGTGTAAGTAATATCTTGTAGTCAAGAAGACCGGCCATCGGAGTCTTCTCTTAGGTAACCGATGTCTTATACATGAAAGTATTCTTTAAAAGCTGAGGCGATTAACTAGTAGTGGAAGTCCGGGCCTTTGAATTACAGTCACGGTGAACTAGGATAGCCAACCAACGACGTTTATGAACGAGTAACATATGATGCCTATACATGCAATACTGTTTATCCCCAAAACATCATCTTCAGCCTAAACTCATTCTGGAAGAACCTATCATAGGTAATGAGTATCTGCGTATTTACTGGATCAAAGCTCTCTCCCATTACCGCCCCTCAGAGACTGGATTCGATTATCGCTCGCAGCATCTTGTCGGCTTGACTGTGTCAAGTAAGAGCACTAGATCTGTTGCTTCTTTTTATTTCGTCTGATGAGTGTGGGAGTAGCGTATTGATAATGACCAGACAGATGTTGCAGATGTTGTTTTGAAAAATGATACAACGAGCAGATTTAGAAGAACACTTATGTTTTTAAACCCGACTTGTCCCAGTCCGCTACGCATGGAGTAGCAAATGGTGAAGAAAATGGAGCACAAGCCAAACAATCCCCGAGCCAGGTCTGGCCATGACGCCCCTCAAATACCCAACTGCAAACATCACAACTTCGTTTTACTGTACTACAAGAACACCGACCCAACGGCTTCCCACCCCGCCACACCCTCAACTACACGGCGTACCTACGACGCGGCCTCAATAGCCTTGACATGGTCCGTCACCAGGCACGTGGCCAGCGCCGAGCCGTAGTAGACCGTGTTGCCGTCGTTGTGCGTCTGGCCCGAGCTCAGCTGGTCGCCCCACTGCCAGAAGAGGTCGCCCGACATGCCGTTGGCGGCGAGCGCGAGCGAGGACTGCTGCCAGGGCTTCTGGATGTCGCAGCTGGCTTTGGCGCCGTCTGTTTACCGTTCTTGTTAGCCTTTGTTCCTTCGTTTCCCTGTGGAAGAGGAGACACCCGGATGGACGGGCTTCTTACATTCTTCCAAGAGACAGGGCTTGCCGGCGGCCTTGCAGGCGGCGGCGTGGCTCTTGATCCAGCCCTCGCCAAAGTTGTACGGGACGCCCCCTAGCACGCTGTTAGTTTGTGGTAGATTATCAATGGGTGAAAGTTTGAAACGCACAGCTGTCGGGATACATGTGGAACGTTCCAAAGTCCAGATCCTTGATTCCCAGGTTCTTGACGAAGTCTGTACCCTCGGTGTACTGGTACGGGTAGGTAGTGTCACCAGGCAGTCCAAAGCCCTCGTCGCCCAGCGTGATCATGTGGCTCGAATCCAGACTCCGGATATACGCCGAGATGTCCGTCGCCCACTTGTAGATGACATCGGTGCTGCAACCCTTGCAGCGGGGCTCGTTCGCCAGTTCCCACGCGAACACGGCGTCCGACTTGGCATAGCGGGTGACGACGGCCTCAATGTACTTCTTGTATTGAGCCTGGGCGTTGGCGTTGGTATACCAGCTCTCCTTGGAGCCGCCAAAGGCCTTGACGTAGGCGTTCATGCCGCCGGTAGTCGTCCCAGAAGTTGACAAAGTTGATGATCAGCTTGACGCCGCGCTTCTCGGCCGACTGAACCACATAGTCGAGGCGCTGCAGGCCGTCGGCGCCCGTGTTGATCTGGGAGCCGGACGAGGAGAGGAGCTGGAACCACACGGTACCGGCGCCGGGCTTGGTGTTGACATCGTTGAAACCCCAGACACGCAGGATCTTGAGACCAGAGGTGGCGATGTGGTCGAGCGTGGTGTCGACGTCTTGGTTGTTCGTCAGGAAGCCGATCCAGTACGAGTTGGTACCCGCGAAGTAGCCCGTCTTGCCGTCGATGGAGAAACGCGTCCCGTCCGCAGTGGAAGAGGCTGCCGCCCGTGCTGAGGGCAGGGCTTGCGCTGCGGACAACAGGCCGAGGCCGAGAGTAAAGATAGCTTTCATGATTGTGGTGCTTGATCCGATTCCCCAAAGTATGTCGACAGAGAATGCTAGAACAAGCTCTGAGCGTCGTGCTCAGAGCGTCCCGTTAAGTACTCGCCAAGCCAGTCATCATCTCCTGCACTCCAGTGCTGTCGAGTTGTTCCTCATGGCAGCTTTTGGTGATGATTTTACGCTGAGGGGCATGCACATATGGAAAATCACCCCCTGATAGATTGGCCCGGGTTTGACCGCGGAAGGGAACAGCCCGCTCTTCCAAACAGGGGAATCTCCAAACATTGTTTCCTGTTTTGGAGGAGCAAAAAATACATGATCCTTCAGTAGTTAATAAGGCGGACTTGGAAGAAAGAGGAGAAAAGGGAAATAGAAACGATTGGTTGCGTAATACTGGGTACAACAAGTAGCATGTTATCCATCCCGGAATTTCGACTTCGAGTAACTTTGAACATGGTGTCTGAAGTTGGCCAACCTCGGCTTAGCACAAACCCGGAAAGTGGCACATGGAGATCAACCAAAATCTCCAACAGAGGGATGAGGGGTCGTTTCAGGTGGTAAACATTGGGATTGGCCAATCCAAGCACGGGCTGAGTTGCGAACTGCCCGTTGCGCGCGTTATCAATTGCTCAGCTGACCAGGCAAGCCAGGTTTGTGTGGCGACGGCGCGATGCACAGCGAGCCCTGAGGGCGGCGGGATGATTAGCGCTTGTGATGTGGATGGTCAATGGATTGGACGAAGTTGAAACGGCTAGCGGTGGGCGGTTTTAGCGTGCTTGCAGTGGTTTGTTCCCCTCAGGGGGCACCCAATCCGCCCACTCATACCTAGGAGGTCGGCGGGGCACGGGTGGCCCTGCAGGAAGCATCCGAGACGGGGAAGGCGCAGGTTGCAGCAGCCCCCTCAGGTCCAGCCCGTGCCGGGATTCTCCAACAAACAGTTTCATGGACCCCCGCCATTCAACTGCCTGACGACGACATCACATTCCAGTTAAGGCAAGATCCATCCCCCTCTTTCATCGGAGCCTCCTCCTCCTCCTTCCCTTCCCTCACACTCGGTGGTGACAGGACCCGAGGAGCCGGGCCGAGTCTCATTTACGGAATTATTCTTTTTTTTTCCTTTCGTACCTTGTTTGCGGCAACCTATTGGACTGTTAACTACCGAGTTGCCGAGTTACAATGCCGATCCGCGTCAAGTCGCGACCTGCACAGGGTTCAGAACCACTGCGAACCCCTTCTCCCACGGGTTTCCACCGCCAAGAGCGCCGGGTTGCGGAACTCCCCGACATCCAGGACGACGACTGCTTCCGAGTGCTAGTCAAGAAACTATCCGTCTATATTGCCAGTATCGTTCATCTGCCTGTAACCTTTGAGCAGCTCAGGACTACTGGTCTCGGAGACGGCCTGCCTAATCTGGTCGACCACCTGGGCCGCAATTGCACTCACCCCGCCATTGTGAACGCTTTGCTGTAAGTGCCATGATTCTTGTGTCACCGTCTTACCTTGACCTAGGCAGTACGCTGATAACTTTACAGAGCGCTAAGATGGCATTACGGCGCCATTACAGAAGACAAGGCGCTGCACGAGGCCCGGGCCAACGCCTGCGAAATTGTGGCCTGGCGCTTTCTCACCCATCTGTCTGAGAGGGAGGTTGTAGACTATTGTCTCTACGAGATTCCTGACCCCAAGGACGTAGAAACGAGTCCCACCGATGAGGAGGCTGTTGATGAGCGCAGCTCTCTCCTCGGCCAGGCCTTTCGTGACACCGCAAGCTCAGCCCGCCAGGCTTTCAGCCCGTCAGGGGCCAACAAACGCAATATGCTTCTGAATTCCATCTCGCGCCTCACCATGAGCATGACAGCCGACATGGACGACGACGAGGAGGAGGATGACCCTACGGCGCACTTCACCAACCTCAACGCCCTCGAGATCGCCGCCATTGCTGACGCGAAGCGCTTCCTCAGCCAGGCGGTCGTTCAGAAGATTATCACGGGGATATGGAACGGCGACATCATCTTCTGGGATTCCCTCTCCGTGCACTCAGTAAAAAAGCCGCGCTTCTACAAGCCCACCACCGCTGACCCTTTCTCTCGTCTCCGCGTTCCCAAGTACCTTAAATCCTTTGAGGTCCTCTTCTTCGCCAGCTTCCTATTCCTTTACTACGCCGTGTTGATGGAGCGGGACCCTACGCGCATCACTACGCTGGAGGTCTTTCTGTGTCTTTGGCTTGCCGCATTTGCTTACGACGAGCTGAGCGAATGGATAGATGCTGGGTCAATCTTCTATGCTGCTGATGTTTGGGTAGGTATTGTAATTGGTCAAGTTAGTTTGGGGGTAAAAACTGACACGGATCTAGAATATTTTCGACATGGCCATGATAGGAATCGGCTTTACGTACTTTATTCTGCGTACGTCATTCTACCGCTGGCCTGACTCCCTGCCTTGTCACTGACCTTAGTAGGGGTCGTCGGATTGGAAACCAACAACGCTCGCCTTGTTGACCTCGCTTTTGACGTTCTGGCTCTCGAAGCGCTCTTCATGGTGCCCCGTGTGTTTTCTATCCTCAGCCTGAGCCCGTACTGGGGGGTAAGTTACATTTCCGGGATTCATTACGACAAAGCTAACCAGCCTAGACCCTGATTCCTTGCTTAAAGGAAATGGGCAAGGATTTCCTCAAGTTTATGGTGCTTGTTGTCATCATCTACCTCGGGTTCCTCACCACCTTCTCCCTTGTGGGCCGCGATGCCTATTCCCTCAACCACATGGCCGGCTTCTTGACCCGGATTTTCTTTGGCTCGAGTACTGTGGGCTTCGACATTATGTACAACATCGACCCCATCTTCGGCCCACCCCTCATGATTCTCTTCGTTATGCTCAGCTCCATTCTCCTGACGGGCTCCCTGACTGGTATGCTCTCCAACTCGTTTTCACGCGTCATCACCCACGCCCGCGAGGAGTATCTCTACGTCTACAGCGTTTACGTCTTGGAGGCTTCTACCTCCAACCGCCTCACCCACTTCTACCCGCCCTTCAATCTCCTCGCCCTCGTCATCTTCCGTCCGCTGCGCCTGTTCCTCCCTTCGGACAACAAATTCCGCAAGGCCCGCATCCTGCTTCTCAAGGCAACACACCTGCCCATCGTCGCCGCGATCGAATTCTACGAGTGGTTGCACGGCACCGCCGGTAAAGGGACGCAGTACACCGGCTTCCGCGGCCCGCGCCACGCCACCATCGCCAGCCCGAACCCCGCCCGGAGGCTGCAGCACCAACACCAGCACCAGCAGCAGCACCACCAAACACAACCGTCCTCCCTACGCGCTGACCTCTCCTCCGCGTCCACGCTTACGCTCCCCCCCCGCCACCGCCCCACGCTACCGCCTCCACCAGCTCCACCCTAGCCATGATGGCCTCGGAGCCATCGGCATCGTCCTCGGCGCGCCACGAGCCGTCATCCGAAGTCGAGGACCGCATCGCCGACCTCTCCGCCAAGATCGACCGCCTGACAGACCTGGTCATTGCCCTGCAGGCGCAGCGGAACCGTGGTTTGGCGGATGTCAGCCCTGCGGTTTGAGGCTTTGCTTACCGTCCGTTGTAAGCACGAAGGCCAAGAGCTCCTCGAAGATCGCAACGGCACTATTGTCTTCCTAACTGGGAAGGCCGGCTCGCGGTTCGAAGGGTGGGATGGGGGACCGGGACCGTTGTGGTCTTCTCGTAGAGTTCCGCCATGTCTACTCTACGTATGCATTTACCCAACCCTCCCCCAGTTCTGTTTATTGCTTGATTTTAGAGGTGGAGAGACGGACATTGGACATTGATGAGCAATCATTCTTGCGTGTTGTGGGCATTGTGATGTGTCTTTTTGGCTTTTTTGATGTTTCTAGAATATGCCAGCGCTGGGTGGGTTTGTAATGGTTTGCTATGAAGGGAGACATGAGTTTATGGTAGGTAGTATGGGACATGAAATGATACTTGGTGATTTGACTGTCTGTGCCTTGTCGTTGTGCATATTGCTGTAGTCTAGCTCCATGACACGACCTACCTACCTACGCTCGACCGATGAAGGGTCGGTGATCCAATCTGACAACGTTAAAAGAGAACTGGCGGAATGCACCACCTCCCTCGCCCTACCTCCCTCGCCCCATCGGGCTTTTCAGTTAAGGATGAGGGGGTGGGAAATGCAAGACACATCAGTCGCATGGTCCCTCAGATACACACTATAATTACATCTACCTAGGGCTACACTTCTGCCACTAAGCAACGCTAAAAGATCTAAGACAGATCATACAAAAAGCTAATGGATACATCATTCATAACCTCGTGCAGTGTGCCGTATCACCTGCCCTGCCACTCCCTGTCCTGTGTATATAATGTCCCCCGACTCTCACCCTCCAAGTTTGTTGCATCTGGCATTACATTAGTACAAAGTCCTTCTTATTTTGTTAGTATACATGAACAAATATGGTATCCAGACAAAGAAAACCCCTTTTTCCTGCTCCCCATTAGTCAAAACAGACACGTACTAGCCCCGTGCTAGTACCCCTCCCGCGGCCCGTGGTGTCCTCCTCCAAACATATTATCATTACCCCCAGTTCCATGTCCTCCCCCTACGGCGTACCATTCCACTTGGTCCGTAAATCCGTGTACGTCGTTGGGGCTAGGGGACGGTTGAAACGGTCCCCCTTGTCCCGGGCCCGCAGTATGAAAAACGTGATGGTGCGGAGCCCCCGTGACGGGATGTATGCCGACGGGGGACGGCTGCGCGGCCATATCATCCGGCATGGTCTTGTTGCAGCTCGGACAGTACATATTGGCGCACCTCCCTGTCGGATGTGCTTCCACTAGCGTTTGGCTCGAATCCCGGTTCTCGTCGCGATTCCAGAGAAGGCTAGCGAGAGAGGATCTTGGAGTCGTGGACATGGTTAGCCGGTTTGCATGCATGGTGGCTGCTGACTGTGGGCGCGGGTCAACATCAGGCTGCATTGCGTCGGGCGACATGGTTTCAGATTGCTCCGATCCCATATATGCAGCGGCTTGAACGTCCAATTGATTTGGATGGATGGAGCCGTAGTGGCCCGGTGTCATTGCCGGATGCTGGAAAACATCACCTGGAGTGGTGTAGGGCACAGGATAGGCGGTGGTCACTGTCACCGCCGGGTTTTCCCAGCTCGTATGATACGGTTGGCCTGGGTTGAGACCCTGAGTGGTAGATGGCGCCAAGGAAACCGACTGGCTTGGGAGAACCGTGGGAGGCGGTCTGAAAGCATTGCTAACGACTCTTGCCTGCGACTGAGGTGTCCGTGCTCGTTGTATTGGCAGCGGTATTTGGGTTGGTGCTGCGGCCTTGGGCAGGATCTCGGGCCTCTTGATCCGCTTGGGCGCTGGATTGGGACGTCTTCTCGCAGACGTGCCCCTGATACTGGCGGAAGGTGGAGCGCCGGGGCTCTCAGCCCCGGGCAAGGTGTTCGTGGCGGTGGCCGGATTGCCGGGCACAACAGTGGTTGTCGGTGCTGGGGAAGGGGGAAGACGAGGGGTGGAAGCCCAACTGTCGCTCGTGGCCGGCTGGCTGATGGCCGAACTCGTAAAAAGCGACACGGTTCCTGCTATCCTCTGCTCCCAATCCTGTACGACGGTTTCGATCCAGTTGTAGATCGACCCCGTGCTCCGTTCAATGCCTTGGCGAATCTTGAGCTCGACATTCATCACCTGGTTGGCTCCTTCAAGAACGTGATGGTACTGAAGGCCGAGAAGATCGCTCAACACAGCCAGGAATTTCTTCGACTCTGCAACAAAGTCGTATATTTCCATAACCGGGACGAACACTGTTCTGGTTAGACGCGATGGGTCGATGGGAGTCACGCGATAGTGCTTACCTGCGTCGGGAATAGTTCGATCAGCTGGGAAAAGGAGTTTCCAAAGTGCATTCCAGTTGTCGATCTTGGCTTTCAGGCTCCTGGCTTCCAACGATGAGATGATCTTTTGGGTAATACCATCTTCGGGGTCCGCGCCGCCGCTATCAAATGAGACGTGGCAAACCTCCACCTGGCGTAGATGCGAATCCAAATCGGTCTTCGAGACGAAGCCCTGGCCGCATCTAGGGCAATGGAAAAGGCCAGCATTTCTTTGAACGGGAGGATGGTGCGCGCGGATATGTTTTCTGTGGTGAGGTTAGCGGAGAAGTCTAGTCCTGAGATCTGTTAATAAACTCACTTCAGTTGGGACATGTCGGCAAAAGAATGTGTGGCGCAGACGTAATAGTCTCGCACGTTGAATCGTAGGGGGTTGCGTTTCCGGTAAGGACAGCTGAAGTTGGTCGTGTTCCCTTTGGCGCTGTATGCCTGCGAGGCCGGAGAAATATCTCTCTCTTCGTTTCCTTGGTTGTCTCGGCCACCGAACCCGCTTCCATCATCGCTGCCCCCATCTGCCTTCCTCTTCCCTTTCCCGTGTTGCCCGGCGTTTTGTTGATCACCGCCCCCGGGACCCGGGGTACCGCCGTAGTGGGGTGACGGAGTGCCGTGGCCAGACGTCGATTGAGTAAACCCGAGGTTTCCCTCGTGGGATGCGGTCCAGAGTTCTTGAAGGTAGCGGTATGTGCAGTCCCAGACTAACAGCGGGGCAGCGCAGTCATCCATGTCCTTGCCAAAGGTGTGCCTCAGGACCCAAGATGAGATCTCGTCAACCAGCCTAGCTTCCTCATCCTCACTCTCCGGACCCTCACTTTCACTGTGGGTCATAGCCGCGCCATGGCTAGCCATACTTGGCGGAGCAAGTTGGATTCTGTCTCACGCGTGAGTAGGTCTGTTACCAAGAGAGAGAAAGTCACATCAGAAGTACGCACCTGCTGGTTTGCTTCCTTGGCTTGCGGTGAGGGGTAACGGGCGCGCCGCCGTCCGTGTCCTCAACCTCGATGCGGATTTCCCGAGACAGGCGCGACTCGGCACGGCTACACTCGGACTGCGTGTTGACGTACGTGGTGGAGGAAAGGAGCGAATCGATGGAGCCAATGCCACGGTTGTGCTTCCGGAAGGAAGCATCATCGCCATCCTTCGTGGCCATTTTGCCCTGAGTGTCTATCAGGACGACATGAGGGCGGCTAGACTTGGCGGACTCTGGCGTCATGGACTTGGAGGCTGGTGGGAAGTTGCCCATGGTCGGGCTGCTCGGCGGGGTGGTGCCGGAGAGGGACAGAGCATCGGCGGCGGCGGGGTGTCGCCTGGGGTCGGCCTCGGAATCGTGGTGCCGGGCGGTCACCGTGTCGAGGTCGGCGGCTGCAGTCTTCCGCGCGAAGGCTGCATCGTTCCGTGGGCGATAGGGAATGTAAACGAGCGTGTCGCCGCCCAGCTTCTGTGCGACGCGCCGGGACACAGGGGACCTGCCCCTGGCACCGGGTTCCATCCTATAGCTCGGCCCTTAAAACTCGAGCCCGACGAGCAGGAGCGGAAGCGGCGGCGGCAGCAGCAGCAGCAGCAGTCAAAGCCAGCAGAGAAGGCGCTCCACCAGAGGCCGAGGCGGCCCCGCGAAGTCTCGAACCCGGGCCCCCCTCGATGACGCCCCGGCAAAGGCCGTGGATGGGGCTCCGAGGATAGCAGCAGCTGGGGCAGGGCGGACTGGACCGCTCAAGCGCTGGTTGCGCTGGCTGCGCTGGCTGGCTGCGACGTGGGACCTTGTCGCGGCTTGTTAATTTGTTCATGCGAAAAAAAGCGATAGAAATGAGCGACTGTAACGAGCGTGTGTGCGAGTGTGTGCTGCGCGCCTATGTGCGCTATGTGCGCGTGTACGAAGTACGGGATCTGTAATGAACGAAGGGCCACTCGCATGACAAAGGAGAGGGAAACCGAGAAATTGGCCTTGCTCCCCGGCGACCGACCGATGCTGGGCACCTGTCAGCGTTCTTCAGTTGGATGTTGCCAGAGTGAGCGAGCCTCGTGGTTGCCCCCCCTGAGCAACCGCGACGTGTTTTAATTTCGATCGTCCCAATCGAGAAGTCGCAGCTGTGGCGCCAGAGCCAATTAAAGGAAGCGTCAACCGCAGGGCTGTCATTGGCTCAGGCAGCCGTACCTGAGCCTCGCCGCCTTGGCCCTGGCTCAAAAACCCGATACAGCGATGTTCCTCCCGCAATGCACGGGCCATGGGGTCGCATCAAGCATCGCATCTCAGATTGGGAACCTAGGGGACACTTGATTCACCAAGCCGGCCTCTGTTTTCGGAATTTATCTGATGTTTCAGACCGGCTCGGAGCGGCTTGCTACGACCCACACTTGACTTCACTGCAAACTTCGTTTATTACTTGTGCATGTACATGGAACACTTTCGACTACGGAGTACAGATTGTGTATTCTGTACATACTAATTTCCTTTCTACAGTTCCATGCTTGGCATCAACCGGAAAGAGACGACAACAGCCCGCATGTCTTGACAAAAACATACATCAAGTCGGGTATCAAGTGTGTCAGGTTTCATTCCTTCTACCAACCATCGAGCCCAACATTCCCGTCTTTCTGCGACAAGAAGACGCAGGGGACATGATGACATACATATCTCCCTAGGCATCTATGTATCTACATATCTGCACCCGCATCTGCATCTGCAACCCCGAGTTACAACCTCGCATGAAACGCAAGCCGAGGCCGAGGCCGTGCCACTGCAGCCGAGCCTCGAACCCACATTTGGAACGCAACCCCCGAGCTGGATTCTTTCTAGAAGGTGGACCAAAAATTTGCTCGACCCGCAGCAGAACGGCAAAAGTTCTGTGACAAGGGTGAGATTCGAACTCACGCCCCATTACTGAGACCAGGAAATCTATGAGATTCGCTAATTCAGGTGTTCCTGAACCTGGCGCCTTAGACCGCTCGGCCACCTTGCCATGGACTGTGGGAATTTTGCATGCGGACATCTCAACCTCAACGACACAACCGACGGCGGCCGATAGCATGCACACACCCACACACCCACACATCGTGGCACAAACATGCCACATTAGCAAAAGTATTGAGAATCATAGGCAAAGCGGTCTCGGGGCTCGGCAACATATCGAATTTGGCCTAGAATCTACCTAAATGGGCTATCGACTTGACTACCGGAATCTTGATTTCTTGCCCACCTGGACTTCAAAAGTTCAAAGCCAAAACATCCCGAAATCTCTCCTTGGCCTGGGCTTAAAAGGCCGAAAGGACCCGAAACACCATTTCCTCAAAGCCAATCAACATCAAGCCACATACGACACCGAATAATTGCCCGAGCCCGACGTGGTATGGCCACCAGTCGGCAGGCTAGGGCACCTTCCCGTCGAGGCGCCGCCAGAACATCACAACTGCTGGCACCGCGAACACCAACTCCAGCCCGTGTGCTGGCCCCTTGTAGGCTAGGGTGTAGCACTTCTTGCACTTCTTCCACCCGCCCTGCGTGTTTGCCGGCACCGCCCCGTGGACGAGCTTATAGTTGCCGCTTCCGGGGTCAATGTGGGGGCCACCGGCCGGGCTTTTGGTGTTGCCGTTGAAGCAGAGCAGCGAACAATTTTTGCACCAGCGCCAATCATCCTGCCCAATGTCCGCCTGTGCTCGCGGATCTCCATTCTTGCAAATGCGGTAGTCGCCGCTGCCGGTGTACTCGTGGCTGCCGCTCGCCGTGCAGGGTCCAGCCTGTCAGCTTAGGCCCTCGCATTTGTTGCACCACCGCCACGGACTCTCGCCGCCGCCCGATGAGGCAAGCCGATAGTTACCGCTACCAGCGACGTCGTGCTGGCCGCCGATCTGGCAAGGACCAATGGTCTTGCCGGTGTAAGAGAGGACTTGGCATTTCTCGCACCACTTCCACGACTCCTGGCCGGGCGAGCTGGCGTCGTATGACACGGTGTACATGGCGCTGCCAGACAGGTTCTATCAACGTCAATGTGACAGCAAATAAGCAAGTCGCAACCCAAAGCTAAACACCCAAAACAGTCAAGAGCTTTCAGCTCTGTCAATCGAATCCCTAATCCAAACTCACATCTCCAGACTCAACCCCGATTCGACACAACCCTCTACCCCGACCGACCCACCACCACCGGTACTCTGCAAACAACGCCTCGGCCGGCCACGCCGGCGGCACGCGCGTCGTCGTCGCCCAAAATACCCAACCTCTCTTTGGATTCCCATCATCATCGTGCCCATCACCACCACAGCCAGCATACCCATTCCAAACTTCCACCACACCCCCATACCTGGAGGTGTCTCGTCCGCTGCATCCCACCCCTCTCCTTAAAGCTTACAATGGAACCCCTCTCACCTCCACCCCGCACTAAACCCCTCCCTTTCTCTCCAACCACGTGCCCACCGTTTGTCCTGACTGGCTACCTTAAGCTGTTCCTGGCAAACTGGGTGTGCCCAACTCCTCGAGGGAGAACAGGGTTTTGGTTTGGATGAGGAGTGAGTGTGAGTGGTGATGGTTTGCTGGTTGGTGGTGCCTTAGGTACTGCCCACTGCCTGGGTATTCAAGTTCATTTGCTGGGACTGAGCGTTGATTGTGCGAGGGGGGCGAAAGGGTTTGCCGGGCGTGAGGGCGGGTGTTGGGTGTCGATTACTGTGGAAGAAGTATGGCCCGGGTGACGTCCTCCGGGTTTGGCCCGTTGTTTCGGGTCGAGTCCCCCGCTCGTTTGGTGGCAGCTTGTAACGGCGCTGTAGGGAGTCGGAGTTGTGCGCCACCGCATGGGTAAAAGAAGCCGGATTATAAGTGGTGAAAGTTCGGGTTGTAGAAACGAAACAAAAGTTTCCTGAAGTCTAATAGAGAATATCTTTTACTCTATTTACACACTTTTTTTACTCTGTTCTCATTTTCCATCTTTTCCCTCCATCTAGGGCCTACCTCCATCCTTTCTTCTTTGTTATGTTTCTACTTTTCTTTTACATGGACTTGTTTTCTTTCGGCGTTCGGTTTCTTTGGGCTAGAGGGTGTGCGCGGAGATGGCTAGTTTGCTGTAGTGGATGTCGATGGGGATAGGTGCAGTGCGGAGAGTTTGGTATTGGTTGGGGAGATCACAAAAGGGTAAACCAGGGGGGGTTACCGGGTCACTGCTTTGGAAAAGCCCAACGAGAAAGACATGGCACTTTCCAATCCTCCGCAAGAAGCTGATGGCCATCCGTTGGGATTAGTGAGCCCGCTTGGAAGAGCTCATCGTGGCCATTGACTTGGGGATATGAAGAAGGCTCTAGCATAACAGGGCTCTGTAGCTAATCTTTTGAGCGTGGTGCAAACAGTAGGATTTCCCATGGCAAGGATATGGTGTAAGTCCCCTATTCATGTTGCTCGCGATGTGTGGTGGAACTGAATTATTTCGTCCCCGTCTGGAAAGTTGAGAGCTTGGAGTGTCTAAAAGAAGATCTTACGAACAAGCTACGCTTTCCTGGGCTTGTTGATTCCATCTCCTGCCTCTTGCCAATAGGCAGCTCGGATTTCTCACTATCATGATGTCCCCCCTTGGCCTAACCAGAACACACCCGTGTCACTGGACAATAATACTGAGCATTCTTCAGCGAGGTGGGTTCAAACAATCCTAGACGGGTTATGGGACATGAGCTACCTTCAGTGGCTTGCGTTACGGAGTGGGTTTACGGAGTGGGTGTGCGTTGACGTGTCCCTCGTGTTTCCGTTTCGTTTCGTATTCTT
This sequence comes from Chaetomium olivaceum, assembly GCA_039881045.1. Lineage (NCBI taxonomy): Eukaryota > Fungi > Ascomycota > Sordariomycetes > Sordariales > Chaetomiaceae > Chaetomium > Chaetomium olivaceum. The sequence continues at coordinate 95,099 of JAYWVB010000051.1, read as the reverse complement.
CACCATGGCTTGTTTGCTTTGAAATGAATCATCATTTTATCGTTATGAGACCAAACTCTGACATAGTCTATTCCCACGGCTACTCGCAAAAACGAGATATCGATCCTTGTTCCCCATTGTCATATCACAAAATGTTTACCGCTCACCCTCAACTCGCTCGACCACTATCAGGACGGGTATGCCCAGCAGTACTACCCCAGACGAGTCATACAGACCGTATGCCGTGAAGCACTGGTGTCTAGTTTCCGCGCGTCAAGCTGTCCCCGCCTTCCCATTGTTCTGTTACCTGTAGAATGCTCGTTTGCAAAAGAAAAGAGATATTTCCTTTCTCCAGTTAGGATTCGAACCAAATTGGTCCCGCACACGGGGCTGCTTGAGCAGCTTCACCATCTTCTGAAATTTGGGATGTTGAGCTATGATCCGATTAGAACCAGGAAGTCCTGAAGTAAAGTGAATTTTGGGGGCGGGGGGCAGTGCAATTCTGTACCTGAGGGATGGGTCCTGGGGTACGGATCTTGTAGACATCCTGGTCTACCTGTGGAAGAAGAGAGTTGTCAGTACCACCACCGATACAAGGGGTATTTGGAGGTGCGTTCTCATACATCGACGTTATATCCACCCGCTGGGAACATGGACCGGAGCAGTCTGTTCAGCTGTCCTGCTCTAATGCACTGGCTTGGGATTTCATGCACGCTGGCAAATCCCTTTTCGTCTGGGCTCAGGGCTATTGTTCCGCTGTTTTGATTGGTGATCTGGAGGATTTGGCTGGACATTGAGGCTCGTGTGTAAAAAGATGGTAAAATTCGAGGTGTTGTTCTGTAGTATGGTGGCCTTTGCTTCTGCTTCTGCTTTGTCGTTAGGTGAGACGCCGACTGGGGTTTCCTTCGAGTTTTATGATAATAAATTGCCTTGGGTAAATCGACCAGGTTGCCACACCAGTGACCTGTACTACTTCGAATGCATCAGGCGCGTGGGACAGAATTGACCGAGCCTCCAATTGAAAACATTGCTCGGTGAAGGACTTGTGGCTGGCAAGGCAGACTCAGTGCCGCACCAGTTATAATCATTAAACTCAGAGCCTTGCCACCCCTGAGTTGCCAACCCGCCCGTGTCAGGCTAAGCTTGCCTGCACTCGTTGCGGCCACCCTCCCTGCATGACGTCCCTGTGTGACTGGGCCGGCGATTGGCCGGTAGCTGCATGAAAACGATGTCCGTCGCATGTCGGGCATTCCGTCGTGCATTTATTGGGGGTTCTGAACGATGAGGCTCTGTTGGATAGCTGAGGAAGTTGTTTGACGGGGTTCTAGAAGCACAAGACCTACAAAGTACTTCTTTTTGTTGAGACTAAAAACATTCCCGGAGGCCACCCACCGCCTATGGCTCTTTACCTGGTAATTTTCCATCCCTACGCGACTTGATTAGCGCTTATTAGCCGCCCAAGACGAACAAGACTTACAAGACAGCTTCATCACCGCCAATTACTCCTACTCCCAGATGCCGCCAACCGAGCACGACAGACGCAATGATGATCAGTCACAAAACTCACAATACCTACAAAACCTGTTAGCTGCCGCCCAGTCTGATGTTGCAAATGCGCGAGGTTCCGATGACCCAGGGCCGCATTTTGATGCCATCCGAGGCCAAGGGCGCACCGCTACAGACCTGTCTCAGGATGATCTCGATGGACCTGGGCACTCGGTCAAGCGCCCAGCGGCAAGCGAAGCTGAAACCGAAGCATCGCGGATGACGATATTCGACCTGGGCTATGCACACTACTATGAGGCATACTCGACCGGGTCTCACAGGCCTGAGGTCAAGCTGTCTAGTCTACCGCCCAGCGCACCTTTGGCTAGCCGTTTAATGAGTCTCCGCTGTTGGTCCAGCCGACCCAAAGAGTCGCAGTATTACCCTAAAGGCTCGGTCGAGGCCTTGATGACAGCCGAGGAGATCGCAGCCGTCATCACTGACGGCAGACACGAGCTTGAGAAACTCGGCAGACGGCTCACAGACAAGGAGATATGGGATTACGCAAAACGCGCCACCCATGTACGACTAGAGGACGGCACCGAGTCGAGTTACCGCAGGATGTTTGCCATCCTGGTACTGCTCAGACGCGGCTGGGACATAGTCCTCTTCATCGACGAAGAAATCTGCGACAAACACCTCCCCCTGAAGGCGGTCGCCGTGAATGGGACTAGTTCAGGTTTGCCTCCTGAGATGAGGCTGGAAGATGACCCTAGAACACCACTGGCCTGCCTTAGCCACTGGTCAGCGCTCGACCACGAGGACTTTGAGAAGAAGCAATGGCCCATGCTGGCCCCTTTCTTTGCCCGCGGCCAGCGGAAGAGCGCCTGGCTTTACGAACTGCCCGGGACGGTCGTGCTTCCATGGACCGAGAAGAACATGGAGTCGGCGCGCCAGGGAGGGTATAGCTTCGTTTCAAAGGTCGAAATTCATCCAGCCCATCATACTTTCGATCTCACCAATGCAAGCCATGGCATGTTCGCCGTAAAGCACTTCAAAGGCCATGTCCCAAACGAGTCTAGCAACGGGGCTTCGACTACCTACAGGTACACTAGGAGGGAGTTCGAAAACGAGATTGAGATCCTGAACCGCTTCAGTGGCAACGTTCATCCGCATTTGATCTCGCTCCAAGCGGCGTTTCGGCACGGAGACGAATATTGCGTCATCTTCCGTGGGCTGATTACGACCTTGTTGAGTTCTGGAAAAATACAAACCCAGGGTCTCCTCTTCATAAACCCAATCTCCTGTGGATGCTTGACCAATGTCGGGGGCTTGCCAGTGGTCTTCAGAGCATCCACTTATACGAGCAGACCGAACCCAGCACCCATGACGATAACCGGGATTTCAGAACCGAGAAGGTCTTTGGCCGCCACGGGGACATAAAACCTGCCAACATCCTACTTTTTCGAAACCAGGGTGATCCCGGAGACCGAGGGAGGCTGGTCATTACCGACTTTGGCCTCTCGCGCTTCCACAGCGATGGAACCAAATCGTACCTGTTGAACAAAGATAATATTTCCGTTAGCATGACGTACCGCCCGCCAGAATGTGATCTGGACGGCGCTGTTCTCTCAAACTCCTTCGACATATGGTCATTCGGTTGCGCCCTGCTCGAGTTTGCGGCATGGTACCTCGGCGGCTGGGGCTTGGTCAACGAGTTCGTGAAGCGTCGCAAAGTGATGAACAACCCTATTGTCCACGGTTGGAATATCGATCAGTTTTTCGAGCTGATAGGACCGCCCGAGGGGAGTAGAGGCCGTAGTCACGCCCGTGTCAATGGCCGAGTCGTGCAGGTAATCCCACCAGTCTGATCATGATCACTTGATTCCAAGCTTAACGAGACGACTACTGACTGTAAAACATACAGTTTGTCAATGATGAACTGCATAGTCATCCATCCTGCCCTAAAGCGATACACGATCTTCTAGACTTCGTCATGCAGAACATGCTGGTAGTCGAACCGCGGGGCGAACATGGCCGGGCAGATTGCGGCCAAGTGTGCGCAGCGCTCAACGCTTTGTACGAAATGGTTGCCGATCAATCCTACCAAGTGGTGGCTTCTCCCCGTCCCAGGGCAACGCCGCACACCGCAAACTCACCTAGCATTGAGAGACACACGTCTCATCTTGACGGGGGGCCAAGCAGCAGATACTCACCAAGGCGGTCACCACGGACTTGGAGCCCACAGACTTGGGAATGATTGAATACAAAGCCTTTTTTTTTCTTTTTCTTTTTCTGTTTTGTGCAACGAATCTGGGCACATAGAATTTTGTTTTTCGTCCCACGCCTACGTGACATTCACCCTGGCCCAGTCACGTTCGGCTCAGGATAGGGTCAGGATTTTCTCAGGCTTGCTCACCCTAAGAACCATTTCTGGTAGGCTGCGCCGCAGCACGCACAACTACTTTAACTCAAGCCGAGGGAGCTCAGAGCTGGTCCCGTACGGAAAAATGGCCAATTGGGCCCCGTCTTTTGAAAGCGAATGTTTCCTCTGCTATCTAGCCTTTGCTTTGATATCTCGCGCCTACACTTAACTATTACGACCTGCACCCAGAATGGGTTAAGACAAGTCGTAAGGTTGAACGCCTTGGGCCGGTGTGATCAAGAGACTATGGGTCAAAACTAGTCCCTCAGACGGGGTACACTACGGACTATTCACTATAGGCCGCTACCTCAGCAGACAAAGAAAATAAGGCTGGGAAGTGAGGCACAGGGAGTAGTGACTCAAGGAACTATGTATTACTAGCGTGAAGAACAATAGTTCTTCCTGACATTGTAGGCACAATAATAATGACTATATACTAGACTATCTAGAGGTGACATTTGAGGTAACTCGTACCTTGCTCAGTGCCCTTTGCCCAATGTTCACTTGAGCAACCCCCACTGAGCAACCTTCGTCGTGTTAACGGGTCGGACCGCTCGGGGCATTTCGTAGCATCTGATAGGTTACAGTAGTGTAGAGAAGAAAGGGGAACAAGACAAAGACTCCATCCTGCCGTTGGAGATGGATCGCTACGGTGCGAGGCAGGGCGTAGCACTGCACACTGGTCACGAGGTGACCCAACTTCCAGAGGCCAGGAGCCACGCCGTGGCAAAGACAGGAAGTTTCCAGTCGTGAATTGACTCGGAGCTGGCAACTTTCACCTGCTCAGATACGTTGTGACCCATGTCGTGCGGCTGAGCTTGGCATAAAACGATGCTCGAAGGAGCAAACCGAGAACGCAGAAAGCCTGTGCCCGTCTCTGGACTGCCATCTGACCGTCTCTCGTCTTTATCCACCCAATGAAATCGCGGAGCGGGGTCACATCTACAGGTAGCGACGCATCATGAATTCCGAAATAAACCCAAGATAAATACCTTACGCTCAACCATCATCTTTACAAACACTGAAAACCTCATCATCAACGACATCATGTCTCGCGCTTACTTTTCCTTCATAGGCAGTTCTCTCAAGGGGATAGTCCAGGAGAGCTCACTGGACTTGAAGCAGTCTCTCAAGCAAATCTACAAGGAGACCAAGGAGGAGCTCAGAACCGGCGTCGAGGTTACGAAGGCCGAACCTAAAGCGCCCGTAAGTAACCTACCTACTATTCCAAGTAGTGCTTATACCTGTTCTGCCTCAGCTAACAACGTCGAGCGCCTCGGAAACCGCAACATCGCCGAACCCTTCCAGTACGACCCCTTACCACCCACATCCTCACCCCAAGGCCAACCCCCAGAATTCCGCCTCGTCACCATCCTCCCCGGAACCGACCAAGATGACATCGAGTGCACTTTGCAGCATGAGTCCCCGAACCAATTCGCAAACCGCTACGAAGCTCTCTCCTATGTTTGGGGCACGTCTCTTCCTGTTAACCCCATCCAGCTCAACGGCAAGACAATGCGAATCGGAGCCAGCTTATGGCAAGCTCTCTATCATCTCCGACTCCCCGATGCGAGCCGTACCCTCTGGGTTGACGCCATCTGCATCAACCAGGTCGACAAGGCCGAGAAAGCCCACCAGCTCCCCCTCATGCGAGACATATATCGCAACGCATCACAGGTCGTCGTCTGGCTCGGCCTCGAAGAAAAGGACTCGGATGGAAATTCCTACACGGAAAAAGGCTATGCGTTGGTCCGAGAACTCGCCGATGCCGCCGGCGATCCCAAGCACCGCCTGAACTGCGGTCTTGGCCGTGGCTTCGACGATCCCGTCGCCAAGGAGCTGGCAATAGACGACAGCATTGCCCTCGTCTTCCTCCAGAATGACTGGTACACGCGAGTCTGGTGTACCCAAGAGATTGTACTGGCGAAGCGGGCGAGCCTGGTCTCGGGTCACCACACAGTCGACTGGGCTCTTGCCTGCCAGGCCTTTGAGTTTGTTGAGCAGCACGGCGTGTGGAATAACGTCCAGTTAGGCATCGCACCCACGTCCTATGCCGTACACCACCTTGCTACAAGGGCGCTAAGCTTTCCCCCTACTTTTGACAATCCGGCTGACGAGCTCCTTTTCTACCTCCACCGTACCCGCGTTCGAGTTGCCACCAACCCGCGCGACAAAGTTTACGGCATCCTCGGCTTAGTGTGCGGAAACGTTGAAGATATTGATATCCGGCCCACTTATGACGAGTCTATCACGACTGAAACCGTTTTCACCGACATCACTGCCACATGATAGCCACCTCCCGAAATCTGGACGTGCTTGGTTTCTGCTATCCACGCAAAAGCACACCCCTGCCACATTGGGTCGCTGACTGGAGAACAGCCAGCAGCTTGCTGAAGCCCATGATGGAGGACGCCAAAGGCAGCCGACGCGTCACCCACGCATCTCGAGGGCTGAAGACGGACCCCCGATGGGAAGACGACGGGCAAACCCTGGTACTCGAAGGGCAGGTTCTCGACACCATCACCAGGGTCGGCGCTCGCAGTCTCGGGCAAGGCGAGAAACACCTGTTCTGTGACGTCGAGGAAGAGGAGGAGGCCTCAGAAGCAGTCAAAAAAGCAGCAGCAGCAGCCGAGAGCGAATCAAGCTCATTTCGGAAGACCTGGAACTGGATCAAGCACGTCTCTGCCGTAAGTTGGGCAGGAGTCGAGTATGTAGTTCTTAAGAACGCCGTGTACGTCGACTGGGAGGCGTTCGTGGCGGACGTCAAGCCGACAAACCCGGGTACTCAGGAGGGGGATGACCCGATGTCTGTTTTCTGCCAGACGCTTAGCACCGGCACCCTGGCACCCGGGGGTCTAGCGGAAACGAACAAAATGTTCAACGCTTGGCTGGACAACCTCGCACCCATCAAAAAGCTCAAGAGTTGGCGTGTCGACCGCGTGGGGGGTGTCTTTGTTCTCACGGGGTTGATTGGTTATATCAAGTCGACGTGGAATGACTTCAGTGAGTTTTCAAAGTATATATTTCACGCCGAGGATCGCAGACTCGGCTCTACTGAGAAGGGGTGGCTGTGTCTCTTGCCCAAGACGGCCAAACCAGGGGATCAGCTGGTCATTCTGAAGGGTGGTCGGTTTCCCGTTGTTCTTCGACCTAGAGAAGACGGGAAGGCGGACTTTGTTGGAGAGTCTTACGTTCACGGCATCATGGACGGTGAGGTATTTGATGAGAACAGCTGTGTGGAGATTAAGATCAGGTGAAGGTGGAAGGAGAATCGAAGAGATGTAAGGTCAGGGGCTTGAGCATGTCTGCAATGCAAGTTTGCAGCCATTGAAACCCCAGCTCCACCGCCCATGTGAGCAAAACTACATGTAGGTACCCCATCTGCCATCAATATCCCGGTTATTCATAGATACGCCATCACTTTTCTCTGTGGCCCCGGTGCAATGGTCGTTGATAGTGCCGCTGCTTGCTGTTGATGTCATCGATTTGCGCCTGCGCAGATTATGATCAGCGAGGAGCGGGTGTACGAGTGACGAGAAGAAGCACGGCCTACCTGGGAAAGCTTTTGAGGCAGGGTCAGGATAAACTCCCCCATCTGAACCTACACCATGGGAAGATACAACTTAGCGTGGCTCTAACTTTTTCAACGGAGGGGTTCCAACATACATCAACCGCAAAGTCCCCGTTCGGGAACAGCTTCATGAGCTCATGCTCCAGAGACTTCAGGTCGTTGTAGCGTAGCTGGATGATCTGCGTCACCATGGTGGCTGAATGATTCTTGTCACCTGGGAATATGGTTGAAAGATGACTGGTTGACCGGTGAAGAATTGTCTTCTGATGTGATGAGAAAAGTGAGAATGGATGCCGGGCGTTCCCAGTGGCTTGTGTCCAAGGCCTACTCCAAGGCGAATATCTTCCCAAGGAGCCAATAGCCCGCTTAATATAGGTACTGGCGGCGACCTCAGGAATGTTCCACTGTCCCGAAGAGCCGCACGCAAGGCTTCACTGCTTCGGGCATCAATTTGCCCAAGTAAGCACGGCATATCGTGGTGCAACACCAGCAAATGATATAATGCATGTTGCCGTCTTCCGGTGCCATAACCGGGCATCACGGCAGGTGCAGGACGGATGCTCCCAAGAACGTATATTGTGGAGGGGTGCAGACGGCCGTTATTGGTACAGCTTCTCCAACCACGATGCAGTACGATGCACCCCGCCACGGTTGCACTCGCGAAGCCTTGTGCATGCTGGATGGAAGATGCCTCGGTGAGAGCCCAAGGGGGTCATTTCTGGCAAACATCTACATTTATAACATCCAGCAATACGTTGCACTGTTTGGATTCGGACGCCGCGCCGAGCGTCGTTATTGTGAAGATGGACTGGTATGTTAGATCTGAATGTATTCCGGTTTACCCCCTTACCCCTGATGGTTTTCTGGGAGCACGGTAGCTCTTCCGCCAGCAACGCAACCCCCCACCTCTCTGTCAAACATATCATCAGACAGTGGCAAACCAGTGATGCTGATCCTATCAACTTAGGCCCCTTAAGAACCCCGCCTTCTTTGACGAAGATTTGGACAATCTGTACTGCTATGAGCCGCGGAGGAGCAAAGCAGTCCACTGTTTTGAAGGTGACGAGGTATTTGATGGTCTCACGACGCCTTTGGGTAGCAAATGCTGACTTGACCCTAGGACATAACGGAATGTTGGCTGGATACAGACCAGGATGTGTCAAGATGGCTCGAAGAGGTATTATTTGATGGTGTGGGCCGGAGCAAGAACCGAAGAGCACGGCTAAATCGAAGACCTTACTAGGTTACTGAGCAGAGGTCAAAGGGCAGACCTGGAATAGCTGTCATGTACGTCCCCCCCCGTGTGGTCTTGTTTCAGTGACTCCGGACAGTAGAGCCAGCTCAGCCGAGATGGTTAACACCAAGACAGTCTGGCCGCCCGCGCCGAGCAACCCGGCATCCGACACAACCCAGCGATTCTTGAGTACCTACCTTTCTCCCGGGAGAGCTTTGAGAAGATTGTGACCTGCCTGCCTCTGCACGGAGACACGGCGCGGGTTGTCAACCGTTACAACATGGCCTTCTTTACGAGCATCGACCAACTCGACAGCCCAACAAACGCCATCTGTCTGTGCCCTTCCCCCTACTCTGTCTCCCCTCAGCACTTCCTACCTGAATCCTGTACACCCAGCTAACCAACCCACCCCAACCACACAGTCCACATCCTCCGCACCACAGCCACGTACCCCGGCGACCTCGCCCTCTCCTCCGTCTCCCACCCAACTCAGTCCCCCAACATCAACACCAACACCAACCCTCATCCCAACCCTCATCCCAACCCTCACACCCCCCTACCACCCCAACCACCCCTACCACGCCCTCCATCCCGGGTAGTAAACTCACCACCACCACCACCGCCACCACCACCACCACACCTCAACCCGCGGGCTTCTTCACCTCGGCCCTGCTCCTGGGCTGCACCCCGCGCGACACCGCCACCATAACCGCGCGCCTCGCTTGCGCGCCCTTCGCTGCCCTCGCCCACCCTTTACTCCTCACGGGCATCGTCGCCGAGCTGGAGCGCACGCGCCACGCTGACCTGGTGCGCGACCGTGTTTTTCATCTGTTGGGGAGGGTTAGGGCGTTGGCGGCGTTGGCGCCTTCTTCTTCTTCTTCTTCCTCCTCAGGCTCTTCTTCGAGGGGGATTGCTTTGAGAGGGGTTGGGGCTGGGGTTGGGGCGGGGAAGATGTATTCGGTGGATTTGTGGATTGAGGTGTGGCAGTTGAGGATGGCGCTGATGGCGTGGGGGGAGGAGGTGAGGAAGATGGAGGGGGTGCTGCTGGGTTGTGATGGGGTTGTTGGTTCCGCGAGGGAGGGGATGATGATGGGAGATAGGGTGAGGAACGTGAATGGGATGGAGACGGGGGCAAGGATTCGCAAACGGTTGGGTGAGATCAGGGCCGAGTATGAGGTCTATGTGAGGGAGTGTTCGATGGTGATTGAGGGGATGGCGCTGTCGGCGCAGTTGGTGAGTGCTCATGCAGTGGCTGTTTGGGCGTCGCGTGATATGAGTGATGTGGTTGATGCTAACGGATTTCACAGTCATGGAGCCAGATCGGGTACCGGGACACGCAGGCGAACCTCAAGATTGCGAGCGATACGCGGGAGGACTCGAACCAGATGCGGTCGATTGCTTTTCTCACCATGGTGTTTCTTCCGGCCACGTTTCTGGCTGTAGGGTCATCCCAAATTTGTTTATGCTCATGCACTCCGAAGCTGACCTCCCGAACAGGCCGTTTTCTCCATGACCTTCTTCAACTGGAAGCCGGGAGAGGGGGAATGGTTCGTATCACCCTACATCGGGATCTATATTGGGCTGGCCGTTGTCATAACTGCAGCTGTCCTCTCATGCTGGATCTGGTTCACAAGACGCAATCGTGTCTCATATTTCATCGACGATGAGAAGTCACTATTGGGGAACTGTACAACACAGATGGTGTGACGGAGGCTTCGAAGAATATGCCGCAGGGCACCACGGCTGCAAAAGCCAACAGATTGTAGTTTCTTTTTTTATTGTGCATCTTCTTCCTCATCGTCGCCCGGAGCTGCTGTACAACCCCATCACACCGCTGACTTACCCGGTTCTCCCGACCGCAGATCGCATCGCAGCCACCCGTTGAACTCCCCGAGCCCCTTGGAGCAGGGCCCTGGGAGGTGGGGACCCTGACTGCGATCGTCTCTGCAAGTAGACCAAGTACTGTACCCGACGCGATGCACCGTATGCACTGTGTAAGCTAGCCTGCAACAGAAATAACCATAGGGGTTTAAAATCAACTTCTTCACATGCTACCAATCCCAACGAATACTACCCTGAATCTCTCGGCTCGCGACGCATGACAGGGGTGTTCAATCAAAAAGGAACGATGACTGGAAATGGCGAAGGAATTCAGGATTGTTGATGAGCTCAGCGTCGTGTGCGAATTCTTCTGCGATGAGGACTACACCCGGTCAGAAATTGGGGACCACGACAAAAGGGGGAAAAAGCGTGGATGGTGTCAGCATGTCAGCACGCCCATCTCCGAAGCTGTATTCTGCAGTGGGATGCCGATCCCGAGACATTCTAAAAAAGTCTTCAAGGCGAGGTTGTTTTTGTATACTATCCATCATCGCCAAATCCAGTACCATCCTTTGCTTTCCTTCCGTGGCTTGTCCCACAAGCTTATTTTTATTTATTCTCGATAACGAAAAACACATGAAAGGGCTTCCCCAGACCCCAGACAGACAGCATGAAATCCGCGGGTTAAGGCAGGGGAACAACCCAGCACAAGTGGCAGCCTGCCGCTTCCAGCCTAGCGCCGGGTGTTTGAAATGCCAAAAAAATAAAAAAAAAAATGCGAAAACACGATACCGTCGGGTATCCATCTGAACGAGAAGGCAGGACTCGGCGCAGCGGCCACCAGCCCCAAGCCTCGGCTTTTTCCCAGGACATACAAAACCGAACTTCAGTGGGTCCACCTGCAAGTTCCGTTGACATCTGCACCAAACTTTAACAAGCTGTATACAAAGCATCAGACAAGATGAGAAAATAATGGTATATAAATAGATAAAGTAGTGGTAAAGGATTATTGCGAAGTTGTTTTATCAAAGTCGGGATCGATTTGGCTGAGAAATGCGGTGTTGAGACAGTTGTATGTCGCTTGTGTGTACCGATTTTTTTTTTGAACAGGGGGTCACCAAAACCAAAACGACAAAAAACCACCCCGCCTTGAATTCCTCCACCTCCACAAACCCACAACAACCCGGAGCCGTGTGCGGCGCGGGGGGAAAGGGGTCGGGTCTTGGACAACCTGGGGAAGGATGGACCACAAAAATGCGGGCGGGAAGCTTGCAAGCAAGGAATGTGACATTCATTCGAGGGGTTAAACCTACACTAGGTCGGTTTCGGGATCTGTTTTGGATCGGGGGCAACTCAAAAACCAAGGTCAGGAACCTGGCAGGGCTGGAAATCCGGGGAAAACCGAGGCGGGCGGGCGTGTGTGATGGCATGTGCGCGTGCCAAGCAAGCGGCAGCCCTTCGCATGCCATGCTTTGGTTGGGCCCTTGGTTGCGGCAGCAGTTCGAACGCCCTTCCCGAGCCTAACCAAGATTCGGGATGCGTTTGCAGGTGGTGATGCGTTGCATGTGCATCCACTGTGCAGGCGGTGCTGTGGCTTTGGATGCCAACCTTGAACCGGTCCATGCGCCGCTGCGGTGCAGTGGCGAACTCGGCGAGCATTTCTTCGCCCTACACGTGTGTTTGGGGCAACTTGAGCCCCTGGCGTTGAAACGTCTTGGTATGGGGATCAGTTAGGGGGCCCTTGGGCACAATGGGTATGGACACAACGTTTCGATAGCGCTCAACCGTTAAGCCACTTTCAACGGTTCGTTCAGGAGGACTACCATATCCACGACTTGAACTCTGCTGAGACAAACCAACGACCGGGGATTCGCACTGATTAATCGCTTGATCCAAATTAAAATCATGGTTGTTTTGAGCTCATCTAATAGTAACTATTATGTAGTCTGATAATGCCCGAGACCCATCCAATACACGCCTCTCCAGATCCGATCTTACACATTTTAGCCCCCTTTATATCTAAGGTATATTACCCGCCAAAACAGATAGATGCCTCCTGCACATCTCAAGAACCGTAACAAAAGGGGGCAGGCACATACACAAATCCACACCACACAGATAAGGAAGACATCAAGTCGTTACATATCCCTTCCCCCCTCTCCCCCCATCAAGTCTAATCCACCCGGGTCAGCGGCACGAGGGCAACAGCCTTTTTGTCCTCCTCCCCGTCCTGCTGCACCCGCTTATACAGCCATGCCGCAAACCGCACGGTCGGCTCGTCCACCATGCGCGTGACAAAGTCCGCAACCCACAGAGTGAGCGGCAGCAGAATAAGATTCGGCAGCAAGAAGGCGAGCTCCAGGCCCATGGGCGCGTTCATGGGCAGCGGGAAGAGGTTGGCCCAGTGGGCGATGGGGTCAGCTTTCCCAAAGGACGCGCGGGACCAACCGACGGCGTAGTAGAGGCGGTCGCCGAGGGTGCCGATGATGGGCCCGTGGACGAGGTAGAGCGCGTACGAGACCCGCCCCAAGAACTGGCAGAAGCGCGTCTCGAAGAAGCGCCGCAGCCAGGGGATCCGCGGGATGCACGCCACGATCAGATTGCCCGCGAAGAAGAGGTAGAACCACTTGTAGTCGAAGACGGCCTGCGGGTTGAGGAACGACAGGTAGTACCACCCCCTGCTTGCCCGCAGGTCCGTGATCTCACGGGTCCGCGACGGCACGCCGGCGAGGTACATGCCGATGATGAAGGCGTGGTAGTAGAGGAAGGTCTTGTATGGCTCCAGCCGGCGGAGCCACCGAGGGAAGTAGCCGTCCCTCTTCGCGAGCAGGTCCAGGTCGCACTGCAGCATCCCGGCCATGAACAATGCGCAGTAGTAGCCGTCGACGATGTAGAGGAAGTAGTAGACAAGGGCGAGCAGGCAGAGCAGCCGAGCCTTGTGCGTCGCCCGCGCCAACGCCATGCACGCCATGTAAACCACCACGGAACCCCGCATCTCCAGCGCGATGGACCAGAGGTGAGAGTTGGAGTGCATCCACGGCCACCCCTCCTTGAAGAGGAAGCTGAAGTTCTTGAACTCAACGTACCAGTTCCAGATCTCCTCCCCAACCGTGCCCTTGGCCTCAGTCTGCGCCGTCCAGATGCCGAACACGTGCCAAGACATGATGTAGACGAACGTGGTCACGATGATGGGGATATAGAGCCGGAACCATCGACGGAAGAGGGCAGACGCAACGTTGTCGAAGAGCTTGAGGTGTTCACCGGCGTGGATAAGGGATAGCGGCTTCATCGACAAAACGTAACCCGATATGACGAAGATGCTCACGGCCATGTGGCCCCCCGAGAAAAAATTCCGAACCATGTAAAAACATGCGAAGAAGAACTTATCTCCCTCCCCGAACCCGCTTTCAAGAGTGGCGGCACCTGCCACCCCGTGTGCCCATAGTTGATGATGGTGGATGTACACTATGAAGGCCGCGAATCCTCTGAGACCATCGAGATAGGCCGTCGGCCGTAGTTGTTGGGGACCATCCGAGGTGTTGGTGCCCCTAGGCCAGAAAAGTTGCCGCAGCCCACGAAATGTGATGGACTTCATGACGAAAGAAGGGAGATCGGTGGATGACCTCACGCCATCCAATATTATCCGAGTCCTCGGGTTTTTGCTGGTGGTCTTTGGAATGCCTTCTTTACCCCAAATGCTTCACAATTTGCCTCCAGCGCCGGAACTTCGGGAGAGGAACGGTCTCTGGGCGGGCCGTGCGAGTGTGGGCAGCGCCGTTGGTGGGGTGTCGGATCCGTTTCTTGCTGAGAAAAGGGCAACGATTGGCGCCAGCTCTGCAAAACAAAATTGGGGGAACAAATGAATTTGCAACCACGTCCGATGGAATGATCCTCTCAAACACGTTAGAACAGGCCGAAAGCGCGCGTCCTTGGAGCTTGCAAGGAAGTGGAAAGGATGACGCAGGCGGTGCGGTTGCGGAGGTCTCCAAGGAAGAGCCCGCCACGAGACGAGAGAGACACAGACGCGTATCTTGACTCTTGTCCAATCCTTGGGCCCTACCTTGGCCAGTATTCCGGCGAATGACTCCTCTTCCAGCATCCAACAGGATGGGAATATGACGGAATGTCTCGTGGTTCCATGTCTCGAGCTCGGTGCGGGAAACCGACGTTTTCGAAACAGGGGGAAAGAAAAGAAGGAGGCTTGTACGAAGTACCAAGCAACGCTACGTTCTTTTCCAGCACGGTTCGTGTTCAGAGGTAAGGTACCTCCAATGTTCACAGTGCGGCGAGAACGTACCGATGATCACCTCAGACTGCAGGGGCTTTCTTCACAAATCCGATCGTGATGCTGCTCTGGTCAAGGCGCTTGTGGGGCACGCCCCTTTTCGGGGCAGACTGACCGGCGGGGAGCGCCCCCCTATTTCGCTTGGAATCCCGATTCCGGCCTTCTCACTGGCTCATTTGTTTCTTTCCCCAACCAAGAGCCGGTCTGTTCGATTGGCCGGGAACGGCAGCTGCGAAATCTCCACCGAGTTGAGCTGGTCTCGCATCAGCGTCGCCACATGAAGGCACGCACCGCGACCGTCGATGGCCAGCAACCCCCTGCTGAGGAAGTTTTTTTTCCGGCGGTTGATTGGGTGGGCGGCAGATCCTCGTCGGAGGAGCCGCACTCAGTGATTGCCTGCCTCCAATGATGAATTTCCCGGGTGAAAAACGCAGTGGGCAGGCCAATCCGGGAGACAAGATAAGGGCCTGCCGGTGTGGTTGATTAGGAGCCCAGCGCCGGGGACAAGTGCATCAGTGATGCTCTCTCTTCACCCCCTTTCTATCCTGACACTACTGGCATGATTTTTTTTTCTTCTACCCTTCGTTTCTTGCTCGTTGTCTATAGCATATTATCGCCTTCATCAATTGATGCCACTCGCTTTTTCCCTCCTAGCAGCACATCACTCTTACGAGGTTGACGGTTTTGCTCCTCATTGCCCGGCATGATTGCCAAGCTCGGCGCGCCGCTGGGTACGCCGTCCCTGGCGGCCACGGCCGCCCAGTTTAGGAACCGCCTGCCCACCCAGTTCCGACGGGCCCTCCCCATCTACATCGCCGCCGTTTGCCTGATTCTCTTCATCTTCAATCTCAACCTCTTCCAAACGAGCGGACGGGTGCCCCTGGGTCGCACGACCGTGTCAGGATCGATTGCGGACAAGGTCCGACCTGATTTTCCGAGAAAGATCTGGCAGACCTGGAAGGTGAACCCGCTCAGATTCGAGGACCGCGACCTCAACACGGCGCGGTCATGGGTTGGCAAGAACCCCGACTACCGATACGAGGTCCTGACCGACGACAATGACCTGCGCTACGTCGAGTACCACTACGGTCCCGACGGCTTCAACCGGCCTGATATCGTGAACTTCTACCGCGACGTCAAGGCAGCCATCGTCAAGGCTGACCTCCTGCGATACATGATCATGTACGCGGAGGGCGGGCTGTATGCCGACATTGACGTCGAAGCGCTCAAGCCGCTGTCCAAGTTCATCCCGGAAAGATATGCGGAGAAGGACATCGATATGGTGATCGGCGTCGAGATCGACGAGCCCGACTGGAAGGACCACCCGATCCTTGGTCCCAAGTCGCGTTCCTTCTGCCAGTGGACCTTCATGTGCAAGCCGCAGCTGCCTGTGATGATGAGGCTGATTGAGAAGATCATGTCATGGCTCAACGGCGTGGCGAAGGAGCAGGGCGTCTCGCTGGCCGAGGTCGATCTGGATTTCGACCAGATCATCAGCGGCACCGGGCCCTCGGCCTTTACCGAAGCGATCATGATCGAGATGGATCTGCACAAGGAGGACCCCCGGACGAAGATCGACTGGGATCTCTTCCACGATCTCGATGAGTCCAAGGTTGTGAGTCGGGTGCTTGTCCTCACAGTCGAGGCGTTTGCAGCTGGCCAGGGCCACTCGCACTCCGGAAACCACGAAGCCAGGGCGGCTCTCGTCAGGCACCACTACCACGCCTCCAACTGGCCTAGCAGGCACCCCCGCTACAGCCATCCGGCATATGGTGAGGTGGAGAGATGCAATTGGAACCCCGAGTGCGTCAGGAAGTGGGACAAGGACGTCGAGGCCTTCTCGAAGCTCTCGGAAGAGGAGAAGAAGAAGATCGTCGATCAGAAGCAGAAAGAAAAGGAAGAAGCCGAGGAGAAGAAGAAGGAAGAGGAAGAAAAGAAGAAGAAGCAGAAGGAAGCGGACGAGAAGAAGAAGAAGGCAGCGGACGAGGCGTCACGGAAAAAGAAGGAGGAAGAGGAGGCTGCAGCACGCCAGAAGAAGGACAACGAGGAGGCGGATAAGGAGAAGGAGAAGGAGAAGGAGAAGCAAGGGGCTGACAAGGGCCAGGAGGGAGCGGAGACGAAACAGCAGGAGAAGAAGTCCGGGTGGTTCTCTTGATGTGCATTTTTTGTTGTTTTTGGCATCTTTGGGAGCCGGAGGGTGTTTTGCGCTGGGGGTTCCTGTGGGTTCTGTTAATGAGACACGTTCATGCCGGGCAGCGGGCCCGGAGACACGCCAGGGAGCCGGGCAAGGCTACGACGAATCGCGCCCGGCACGACACCGTTGCCTCGATAGGGGAGAGGTGGACGGTGATCGGCGGGGGCTGCGAACGAAGGATCGGTGTCAGGGTGGGATGCATTACTTACCTCTTCCATGTACATATGCTTGCTTAGACCAAGTCCGGGCACTTGCTTCCTTCGGTCGGCGTTGCTAGATCGAGTTTGCTGGGACACGCGTTGAACCGCTGCTGTTCCCGGGCTCGAAGAGGCATTAGATAACTTTACCTAATACAAAATACCCAATAAGACGAAGGCCGGTTCGACGAGCGTGTACGTGAGCTGGCGAGGTTCAGGATGTCGGAAAGGAGACGACCCAGTCGAAGCCATGGTGATGGGGTTGTTTCCGTCGGATGATGGTCGTCGATTGAGTTGCGGGACAATCGAGGCTGACGTACAAAGCGACCTCGACGAGCGACGAGTCATCGGCAAAAACCAATGACATCAAACGAAAGAACAATGGTTTGGTTCGAAATTATACACATCGGCAAAACAGCGACCGAAGAGAGGCAGCGGAGAATGGAAGCACCTTAGGTACCGAGGTACTTGAAGGATGCGCCGAAGATGAACCTGAGATGACAGAACCAGCAGGAGGTTCTGGCGCACCGGACAAGACCGGACACGGGGCCACCTCAAAATGAGTCCGAGTTCAGCACAACCTCTTTCCCTTATTACCATTGATTCGGCACCAAAACGGGGAGTCGCTTCCTCTTTGTGCAGCAATTCATCACACGAAAAATTCTGGACATTGTTGTCCGCGCCTGCCGTTCAAGTTAGGCGTATTTCTGTCAACCCCGCGCCACCGCACCACTTTCGGCCCCCGTTGTGCACTGCATCAGAAGTACCGTACATGGTCCCGTCCAGTTCATGTTGTGTCGCCAGTTGTGGGCACGAGGAAGGCTGGATTTTCCAAATTCGGGTACCGGGCTATCTTCCGTATTGACTCTGCACTGTCGAGGACGGCACTGGGCCATTCGGAACATGGAAGTGTCTAAAGTACCTAATGTTTACCCTCTCCCGACCTCGAGTGCCCGTGGATAAGGTCGGCTCAGAGGAACCCCGGCCCAAGTCGAAGGACCAGGCGATAATTACGCTCCGCCTTGAGTGTCCTGCCACCTCGACAATAGCTATCACAAACTCCCCCACTAGCATGAGCATAACACGGACCTACCCCTTGGGCAATTCTATCTGGTTTGAGATCGTGTGTTGGGAACTCGGCTGGGTATATCATCACCACTGACGCGGAACTGAATCAGCCAAGACGGCCTGACCTCTTATCCCAGCGTGGTGTTCCATCAGGAGCACTTGGCGTCATGTCAAGCGGATGGAACGCCATCTGGCCCGTGGGGGCCCTCGGAAAGGATGCGGTATGTTCTGTACCCCAAACGGCAATTGCGGGCCCTCCCGTCTAACCTCAGTTACACCCAGCCAAAGTCAATAACTGCCGCACCCGTCTGTGTGATCGCCAGCTTGAAGGGCTCAGTATCCCTTTACGCATTTTCCCGGTCCCTCAGGATGATGCCGGTGCTCGGTGCATCTTCCCCAAGGAAGATGCATCTTGCCAGTCATTATAAATCTGGCGCCACTCTCAGCGTTCATCCTGGAGGTTACTAACCTTCTCTTCAGGCTTGCCTTCACTGTCTTTTCCTCCGACCGACCGGTTCGATCGCTACTTACCTTCCTTAGAACGGCTTGCCGTTTATATAGTATTTAATTCACTACGACCGCTTGGACGGCCTTTGTTTCTTCAGCAACCATCATGATGCAAACCAAGCTAATCATGCTCGTCGCCTTTGCGGCTGTCGGCCAAGCCCGTTTTGGCCAGGAGGGCGCTGTCCAGAACATCATCCAGGCCCTCAGCAACTTTGGCCCTCCGGGAGCGGCTGGTACTCTCGCTGGTCAGACGCCAGGTGTCCTTCTTGCCGGTGCCAGTGCCTGTGCACAGGTAAGTGACCTGATCAGCAACCTTGGTGTTAGACGGCATGTCTAATGCAACCCTAGCTTGAACTTGCCGATGAGATTGTTGCCACGCTTGGTAATGACCCCGAAGTCATTGCTGGCGCCGCGGCCCTTGTCGCCGCCGAGAAGAACTTCAACCCCTTCGCCCAGGACGTCCCGGCGATCTGCAGCGACGCAAGCCTCCCGGCCACCCCCGAACTCCGTGGCATTGTCCCGGCCGTCGACCCCGCCGTCGAAGGGGCTGATATTCAGAACGCGAACTCTGCGAAGTCTCTGGCAACCCCGTTCGACGATGGTGGCCTCAGCGTTGCCGACCTTTCGAGGGCCCAGGGATTCGAGAACTTTAACGCCCAGGCTTGAACGAAATGCACCGATGGATGGGGGGCGCTTCATACTAAGGAGGAAGGACGCAATGGTCATGGTTCTCATACAACCCAAGTTACACATGTTTACGTGTCTGACATGCCACATATTAACGACCATGAACATGGGTATTGAATCTAATTGTATCCTATAAAAGACAAAACATTGAACAGTCGCCATCTATATGGCCTCTATTATCCTTCAATACCGACCAACGCTCATACCCAACTCTAGTTCATCTTCTGAGGCCCGTGCAAAGCCTCAAACTCTTTGCTGAATGGCAGGTCGATGTACCCAACCGGCGACTTGGGGGTATAAAACGTGATGCGGTCGTAGGGGTTCAAGGCGATGCCCTCTTGGATCCTGAATGGCAGGTCCGGCGTGGAGATGAAGTAACGCCCAAAGGTAGCGATCACGTTCTTGTGCTTGAACTGGCCATCCACAAGCTCCCTCGCATTCTTCGGCGTAAGCGAGCCAGCAACCAGCAGCGGCCCATCCCACAGCTCCGCCGCAAAGTCGAGGCTCTCCCCGTCCACCGCGACCGCCTCGGCGCCGGGGGTCTCGACCAGCCTCTGCACCAGATGCAGATACGCCAGCCCGAATCCGCTAATCTTCCGGATGATGTCCGAGAATTGCGGAATCGGGTCCTTTCCGCATCCCCTGAAATTGGCCCCACGGGCTCAACCGAATCGCCGTCTTCTCCGCCCCAACCGCATCCACCACAGCCTGCACCACCTCGAGCGCAAACCGCGACCGGTTCTCCACACTCCCACCATACTCGTCCGTCCGCTGGTTGCAAGTATCCTGCAGGAACTGATCAACCAGATACCCATTCGCGCCATGAATCTCGACGCCATCAAACCCAGCCTCAATGGCACACCGTGCCGCGTGCGCATACTCCCCCACGCGCACTTTGATCTCCTCCACCGTCATCGCCACGGGCACGGGCGAGTCCGCCGGATCCGGCATGGGCACCGCGCTCGAACTGTGCACCGCAAACCCTTCCTTCTTCGCCACCTCGGCCTTCGCCGCCCGCCCCAGCGACCACAGCTGGCAGAAGATATACCCGCCCTTGGCGTGCACGGCATCGGTCACCACCCGCCAGGCGGCCACCTGCGCGGCGTTGTGCACGCCGGGGACGTTGTCGTACCCGCCCGCGTGGGGGGAGATGAAAGTGGCTTCTGATACCAGCAGGGTGCCGGGGAGGGAGGCGGCGCGCTGGGCGTAGTATGTGGCGACTAGGGGGAGGGGGACGTGCTCGTCGTCGGCGCGGTAGCGGGTTAGCGGGGCCATGGCCATGCGGTGGGTGAGGCGGATCGAGGGGGTCAGTTGGAGAGGCTGGAAGAGCCGCGAGGTGGCTTGGGGGATGGAGCCCATTTTTGCTGGTTGGTGGGGGTTGTGGTGGGTTTTGTTGTTCAGGAGGTGGGAGGGTTGATTGATGAGTTGGTGTTACTGGAGTTGAAGATAAGGGTCCTTCTTTGGTGAAATCAAGGTGCCGTCTTGTCTTTTGTATGAGTGTCAAGGTGATGACTTTTCATCTCTCCAAACTTGGGGATGGCCTCTCTTTATAATTAAGGCTGACCTGAAACCGGTGGGAGAACGTGGTCGGTATTAAGCTCGCTGTTCCGGTTCAGCCATTTACTCCACAATACCGGCGATTTCAAATCCGATATCACAAATCGCCCGTCTTCCCCCTCGATGTCGCAATGCCCCACATGGAACGGCTAAAATTTGCCCGAGCCTCATTAGAATTATCAATCAGGAAGAGCATGCACACCAAAATCAGCACACCACTCCTTCGAGCTCTGAATTTCTGGTTGAGCAGGGTGCCATGATCTCACGCCTCGGAAATCCTGAATTGGCTTGCGAGGCTTCCCGCGGGAGTTTTGGCGAACAACTTAGTTAATGTATTGCTCTCCTGCCTCAATCTTGAAAGACTTTGCGTGACTGCCCAAAAGCCGGTCAGCGGCCCGCAAATCCGTTCCGTTCCCAACGGAACACTTTTTCGGATATCAAAAGGATTGAATCTTTAGGAATCTTGATAAAGCTCGGCGTCAGTGCTTGGAACACTTTGGATAGCCGGAACACCAGCGTGGAAACCCACAGCGCCCACAACATGAACAGGGTGACAATGGCGTGAAACTCGTAGGCGTGTGAAAAGATGGCCAAACTGCCCGGACGAGATGGAAACCCAGGGAGGTCCATTTCAGGGAGTTGTGGGGTGGGCCGGGTAGGCATGGAAGGGAAGAACCATCAACATGCGACTTCCTTTGATAGGTCGTAGCCCTAGGTAGGTAGTCGCGCATTTGATTGAAGCGCTCTTCGATTCATATCCATCATAAACGATTGGTCTCTTCAGGAGGTAGCCGTTTAATGTTCGAGCCGTATCTAGGCGTGAGGGACGAAGGTCAGACGTGATTGAGCTGGTGACTTGGAGCATGTCACGGGTGGAATAAAACCTCCATTCAGCCGACTAGAAGTTTCAACTTATCTTGACTCGTCTGGAGACCTGGCTGGTATCTTCCTTCTTACCTATCTGTATTCAAGCGTTTGTCAACCGCCCCCTGGCTCCTGCAAGGGGCTAAGGTACCTATTGAGCGCCGCACCAAGACTCCCCTGGTTCAACGTATTAAAGTCTATTAGCAATAAGATTCAACTTAGGTACCTGGATCTTAGCAATCCCAATACCGAGAGACAGGGACCTACTAGTACCTAGGTAACACAATTAGAGTTAGCACCTGTGGTGGTTGGACATAGGTACTCAGAACTCTAATAAAGGTCGTCGGTACCTAGGTAGGTATCTGCGTATATAAAAGTATGAAAACCCCTACAGTCACTCCTAGAAAGGTAAAACCTGTTCAGACAAGCCAAGCCAAACCACTTGCATGGCTTGAACAGGTCCAGGTCGACCCCGATAATAATGTATGGCTTATGTCCATCCCAAACCATGTCTTTGAGTGTGGGGTTTACCTAAGGTACCCTATATTTTGTCTCTTGTGCATTGACGTTTTGTTCATAAATTGTGCCCATCCCAAAATGTCGGTCATCCTTAGGGTGATGGTGAGGTGACGGGCACGAGGACCGGTACGGGTAGGCTTGAGATCCGTTAGAAACTTTAGAAACCCCACCGCAGTCCCCAATTTGATCCAAGCACAGCATCCAACAGTATAAGCTCCACAGGGCGAGTGTATAAAATCCCTCTAATCTTCCCTGTAGTGTACCCGGATAAGGTTCTCGATGTCGTTCATTTCGCACTGGAACGTCACAATCATTTAGCCAAAGCTGTAACACATTTCACACAACACCTGTTCCTGAATTCTGCCCGTACCTCGCTCAGCTGGTCAGGGAGAAGAAGAAGCCAGTGCTTCTCTTGGATCTGCTCGCACGAGTTAGATTTATTCTGGATACTGATAGGCATGAGCGAGAGAAATCAAGGAGGGTCGGGTGCTCAATAAGGAACCTACCCTAACTCTGTAGTTCCCCACCCCGTACCTCGAATCCAAGAATTCTTTTAGCTTTCTCTGATGGCCATACTTCTGTCGAAGAATGTGTCTGTAAAAGCCTTGCGAGTCAGCCATGACGGCGCGCAATAACTTAGGTGGTGGGCTTGGTCGCTTAGAGGCGTGAAGCCCGACAAGTGTCACAAGACCGTCCACACATGCCCGATGAAAGTTTGCAAGGCACCTTGCCAAGGTTCACTATCACGTGTCTGATTTGGCTGATTTGACTTCCGCTCTTGGTTCCGATTTGACCATGCTCATCTTACCTGGGTACAGAAGAATATGCCGGAAACAGACATCGCCTGGAACCCTTCCAATGAATATTAAGTTCCTAATGAAGTCGATAGTGCACTTTCTGCGGAAACTATTAGAGAGGCAGAATCCTGTTGGCAAAAAACGGGGTGGCCAAATATTACTCGCTTCCCGCGTACCACTCACTGCATGCCCTGTCGGGTTCGCTCATGCCACGCCCGAGCTTGCTGTTCGTAGCCTGGTGACCAATCAACATCGCAACACGGGGAGGAGGCGGTGTATCCGCAGATTCAGCCACTTGGCAACCATTCGGGCACACGGCTGCAGCATGAGGTCCTCTCAGGGTGGCTGAGCCTGAACTTGATAAATGTCCGGGCTTTGCATCACCCCCGGCCAAGCCGCTGAGCTCATCCTCACCACCACCGGTCGCACTTCTGAACCTGGACTGCTTACAAGGAGTCCGGATATCGTAGTAATGGACTGGACTAATCCTAAAGCCGCTTTTACCGAGCATGATATGTCAACATTTGACTATGACGCGGTTCTAAGCACCGAAGTTCTCGTGGCGTTTATGTGGAAAAGTGACGTTGGCAAGGTTCATGAACCCGCCCGAACGTTCCCATCGCCTCAAGTTAACCACCTACGATAGTATCCGGGACGGGAACTTTTGAGCAGTTCCGATGGGTTCTACTCCAGGTTGGGGAATGATCTCGAAGAAAAGGCGGAAATGGAAGTGGGTGTGACCATGGAGACAAGCCTCGAAAGGAGAACGGTAATGAACTATTCAAAGCTCCTGCTTGCTCCTCTACTCTCCGATATACCTAGGTAGTGAGACCCGAGCTAAGCGATCTGTACCATAGGCCTTGCAGATGCTGCGGATGCTGCAGACAAAACTCGAGAAACCTGTGGCAGGCGTCTATTTGATGTATTTATACCATCCCCTATTGAAGCGCCCGAATGTCACTGCTAATACATATTGTAGAGCATGCGGTAGAGCCGCTAGAGTTTTTGATGAACAAGCCTCCCGAGTTTCGGACCTGCCCTTCTCCAGAGACAACTGGCGAAGCATTGTAGAGCTGTTTCATATCCATCGAAATATTACCCGGACTATCCTGAGAGACATCGCCCACTTCTCGTCGATCCGACACACACCAAGGAGTTCTCGAGCACTGGAGATATGTGAGTTGACTAGACATATCTATATGCACGCATATCTCATGGTCAGCTTCTCCTAACAATATGTTGTGCACACTCTAAAGGCTACACCGCAAGAATGACCGCGGCGTTACCCGACGACCTCGCCTTGTCCACAACGTACATTCCATCCGCCGGCATCACGTACTCAGTGGTATACGGGTGTAATGACAGCCAGATGGATGAGATATGGCGGCGGGTGTGGTTGGCAGGGGATCACGCGGACCATCCGCTCCTGGTGGTAGGGATATTTATGGAGCTTGACCGCGAACGGCTCATTGGAATGGCAGAAAGCCTGGCTGACAGGTTCACTCTCGGGTCCGACATACTCGAGAATAAATCCTGGGACTCCACCAACCCCAAAATGCAGGGCTATCTAGAAGTATGCTTGCGGAGCCGCACCCTCGTTGATTACATTCGGGCGGTCAAGCGACAGCTAGCAAAAGTCCTGGTTGAGATCGATGCGTTGGAGAGCGTATGGCGTCAATCAAAGGATATGGTGTCGAATGCAAGGTCAAAGACTGAGAAACGGAAACGACACAGAAAGATCACGAGAATGCTAGAGACGGGGGAGAAAATGAAACAAAGAATCCGAGAGATGCTGGACGAGTATGACGACAAGATCGACGAATGCAAGAAGATGGCGCAGAACTTGTCTCTCGCGATGCAATCTGTAAGAGAACCACGGTAGCCTGGTACTTACACGGACGAGTGTTTGGGGCCAGCCGGCTCAACCATCCCCGTTAGGTGAAACGCTTTTGCTAACCAGAACCTACAACGCAGGGATGGAACCAAATCGCCCGGGAGGACTCGATCACGAACACACGCATATCCAAAGCAAACACCATGATCGCATTGGAAACAAAGAGAGAGAGTGCCCAGATGAGGTCCATCGCCCTCCTAACCATGATATATCTCCCCTTGTCATGTGTCGCAGTACGTCCATCCCCGAGTATCCCAACCTCAAATCATGTCTACATCTTGCCCAGACCATTAACGAAGCTGTTCTCAGTCCGTCTTCTCTACTACGCTGTTTAACTGGAACCCCAGCGATGGAGAGCCGATTGTTTCCAAATACATATGGGTTCTCTTGACCCTCGCTTTCGTGCTCACACTCATCACCGTTCTGGCCTGGCATTTTACCACGAACCGCGAGAAGAAGCGTGAGGGCAAAAGGAGCAGGACTTTCGACACCGTCCTTTCCGATGCCGTATGAGATTGGTAAATACGGCAGATGGCCTGTACTGAAAAGCCCTGTCGTATGCGACAGCCGATGGTCAGCGATGCGTTGTCAACAACGTTAGCCTGGATTTGCATCACGCCGGGGGTGTTCGAAATGAACCTGCCCCACAATCTTCGCCAATGTACAACACCATACATGTGTGCACCGGCCGCGGTTGAGTCGAGGATGGGTGTTTACGAGTGTAGCAGTTAAATGGTCGTCGGCTCTGTATCCAAGAACGGGTTGGTTTTCATGTCTCCCTAACGTTAGGCGTATGTGAAGCGCCGGGGACCTCGGCAAGAAACACTGCCCGACGCTCGTCACACCCTTTTCCTCCTGTTCGAGTTTAGCCCTTTGGGATGTCGTTTCTTGTGATAGTACAAATGAGACGGATTGGTAACCAGCAAGAAAAAGATCATGTGGGTCGGGAGAGAAATGGCATGTTGTGCGGTCTGTCCCCCATATTTACGAGGACACGTAAGGTGGCCACGACCTTAGGCTCAGCCCGCACCCGAAACACGCGTTTGAGCTCCACTGGATTATCACAGGATCGAATGGAAAACATGACACCTACACCACAACCATTGGTTGCCCTTAGCTCCGCGAGTGTGCCTGATGATGACGGCGGCTTCATCCTAACGGCCGGGAACAGCCCAATGCAAGAATACATGTGCTACCCGAGCTCGCGAGGCATGCACGAAAATGCAATGTTATCTGATAGTGCCTACACGAGGTATGTACCTCGGTATCTGTCACCCGACACGGACCAATCACTTTGTGTCTGTACTCATACCCCATGGTCTACGGTGTCTACAAGTATACACTGGTATTTGCCACGCCGAGACGGCAACTTTGTTTGTCAATCAGAAAGTTGAGTGGCAAATAGGGGTCCAGAGGAAACCGGCTGAGGGTTTTGCATACATGAGGATATTGAGAATAAGGAGGCATTCCATATATCTGCCCAGCTGCACAATGACCATAGCATGCAACCGTTCCAACCTTCCCGTTCCGTTACCGTTCCAAATTGCTGTCCTCCATCCTTCGAGCCAGTTTCGGACCGCCACAGCTTCCGTTAACCACCACCACCGGGAGGGCCGAAGTGGAGTGACCGACCGCACTAAATAAGGGGCCCGGGCCGTAGCCCATGATCTGTGGGGTGGCAAACCGCCAAACAAGAAAAGGTCCACGCCACGTGTTATTGCTTCTGCCACATCGAATCGCTGATCATGCCGCACGCCGGGGCGATGGTGATTTTAAAAAGATCTCTCCTTAACTTTAACGAAGTTGCCATGTCAGCCCCTGCGGGTACGGTGTACGGTGAGGACGTGGAGGTTGGCGGCAGATCTAGGGAAAACATACTTGGACAACATATCGGCCTCTATAATTTGACTCCAGGTACTGCTTCAACGCGGCAGACGTCACCCTGCTCGCCGAGACGACGGCAGTGCCGGGGGCCACCCACTCGACCCCTGGAATAGGAGAATCATAAGGGTTAGCGAAGAAAGGGTTTGTTGTCGATGGTGCGGAAGTTGACACTGCCATGGCGACGGCCGGTTCTGTGGCAGACAGGTTCAATGACGAGAGTTGGACGGGCTGAAGACGGGAAGAACGAAGAAGGGAACGAAA
This sequence comes from Chaetomium olivaceum, assembly GCA_039881045.1. NCBI lineage: Eukaryota > Fungi > Ascomycota > Sordariomycetes > Sordariales > Chaetomiaceae > Chaetomium > Chaetomium olivaceum. Next base: position 67,870 of record JAYWVB010000051.1, on the reverse strand, counting down.
GCCGGAACCTTATACGAATACAAAAGCCCCATCTAGGCCATCCTTAGTGACCTCCGGCGCCCCGCCCCCCTGTCCGGGACCCCGGTGATACCACCCTTGACCGCTGGTTCGAGCATTGGCCAGATTATCCAGCCATGTGAAACGCACAACTTTTCTACAACAGTTGAGTGTCCGTCAGGAATGCTGGACTGGCTGTCGTTTATTCGAAATGCCTGCATCGGTACGTTGTTGGTGACCTCCAAAGCGACCCGGTCAATGTCCACTTCAGGTACCCACACAATGAAGACGCCGTGTTGCTGCCCTGCGGGTACCAACATCCGATGGCGTCCTAGAACCACGCCCCCCAGGACCGGATCACCTATTACGACTCAAATTTATTCAGTTTTAACTTGGCCCCAATAAGGTATATAATGTGTCTTCGCCCAGTGAGTAATGCCTCGTGGTAGGTTGACCAGAGAAGCCCTGATGCTTTCAGCTTGCGACGGGTTTCGGTACTTTGTACTGGAATTTCATTCGACTTTGCCAGAGCCTTGCGTGGGGCGAGGGTGACGGGGCGGACCGGCCGGAGCTGACCATGGCATGTACGCCATTGAGTGCGCCACTTGAGGCAGATGGCGAGGCAACCAGTAGTCAAGCCCTGCCATTGGGCGTTAAATGCCACACAAAACGAAAGGGTGTGTAAGCGCCCTGGACATCTTTAGCGCGCGGGTTCCACGCTGTAGGTGGGCATGTGGCATGGCACGCACAACCCCATGATGGCTGCAGGTGGGCACTGAAGCGGCCAAGCCTCGCTGATAGCGTCGGCCGAGGCAGTATTATTACGGTCCAAGGTTCAGGTGTGCTTGGCTGTCAATGTATTATTCGTTATTACCTGCAAGGTTACCTACTCATAACCATCGACAGAAGTAGGTGACTACCTTGCCAGCTAGTCATGGCCAACGTTGCGTAAATACCAAGGTATCTTCTTACCTTATATTAGCTAAGTAGGTACTCGGTGGTTGTGTAGGACAGCCCTCGTTTAGGCTTTGCCCAACAAGGCCCTTGCCCACCAGTGCCTAGGTAGGTACTGAGGTACCGGGATCCAACTCCATGCCATACCAACCTGACTATCGGCAAAACGAGACTTGAAGGCTTGAAATGCCTCGCTTTTCTATCACCTACCTTATCACTATTCTCGAAATCGGAGGTGTTGCATGCTAGGCTCAAAGTTGTTTCAATCATCCATTCCACGCAACCACCACAAGACCGACATTCTCTTTTGGGGCATGGCGGCAAGTGAGGGGAGAGGGCTGATGTTCGCTGCCAGCGTCATTGGTTGCCAGGCAAAACACCCTGCATGACAAGGCTCTGGAAGGTCTGTCGCGGAGATAATTAAGCGGCACAGGAGCCAAGAACTTAAAAGGAGTAAATGTAAATGGTTCGAGGCGACAGCCTGACACCACGAGCATGCTGGCCTTGTTCGTAAAGCATTCAGCTGTGTTTCCTTTTATCAAGCGGGTCCCCCATTTGACCACCCTTTTCTCCGTTGCATGTTTGTTGCCTTCTTTTCCGACTTTGATCCTGAAATGTCTACGGACACTTCTCAGCTCTGCTGCCAGGTTCATCCAACACGGCCGCAGCGATGGCTCCGGACGCACTAACACCCAAGCCCACTCAGCCGGAAACCACAACTCCGCTGAGGGTAAACAATCTCGTGATAGATGACAGCACACGGGTCGAGAAGATTGAAGACCGGGGCGAAGCAGCATATCGAAGCCGTCATCATGCCGACCGCAAGGACCTCAAAGTTAACGAACTGGTAGCAACAGACAGCATCATCAACGTCGTCGGGGAGCAATTGGAGGATGCCGAGATCAATCTCGACCCGACAAACGACGGCTTTATCCCTCGCGCCTCCTTCGACAAGATCCTCACCCCTGAAGTGATCGCGCAAATCATCGACCAACTGGCGTGCTACAAAGACTTGAGCCCCGACGAGCGAACCCAGGTGGCCGGCGACATCTACTACGGGAGAGATACAGGTCCCACCGCTCATGGGCCTTGCCGCAAGTTGTTGGCCACACTGATCGGAGTCCAGGGCCACGCAAAGAGCCTTGAAACAGTGGAAGAGATCAAGAGACATATGGACGAAGGGGGATGAGCGACGACTGTCTTCCCCTCCTTCTCGGCCGCGACGGTCTGCTCATCTGCCGACTCCATGGCCGCGGTCACCCCTTTATCAACCATGAGGGTCACCGTCGAAGAGGGTGGCGAAAGACTTTTGCAAGATGGTCCCGAGCCCTCATGGCGCCCTACATCATGTGGGAGGAAGGCCAGGAGAGCTTGCATCGACATTACGTTATGCACGGGGGTGGCCCTCTTCCCATGGAACTAGCCATGGAGTCTTCAGAGTCACATGTACACCACGGGGGTTTCGGCGATGTCCTCAAAGTTAGAATACACGCTGGTGACCGAAATTTTCAATGTTCTCGGGTACGTTTTCGCAACAAAAATGTCGTTGTCCTGAACCCATCTAATCGAGCCCCGGCAGGGCGAAGACGGCCTCTTCGCGCTGAAAAAGCTCAAAGAAAACAGCGCGGCTGCGAAGGTAGAGTTCGACCTCGAGGTACGTTCTCTGCTCTTTACCCAGGGCCGCGCAAACCACATCCCCGGACCGAGCGATACAGAAACGAAACACCACGTCATTCAGCTTCTAGCTTCGTTCGAGGTTCACAGCCCAAATGCGAAGCATCCAACGTACTACCTCCTATTTCCCTGGGCCGACGGGAACTTGGAAGAGTTCGTGGAAGCAGAAAGATAAACAATATTCACCACGGAATCAGGAGCAAACTGAGTGGATGATCGAGCAGTTCTACCATCTGGCCAAGGCCCTCCAGTGCCTGCACAACGACCGGAAATTTATCTTGTCCAAGAGGACCGATTCTAATCGGTATGGGCGGCACGGCGACATAAAGCCGGGCAACTTCCTATACTTCTGCAACAACAATGGCCTCGGGTTCAAGCTTGTGCTCGCCGACTTCGGCCTGGGTAGGCTGCATAGTAAGGCCACCAAGTCGATGCAGCCCCCAAACGTACCCAATACAGCCACGTATGCAGCTCCCGAGTATGAGCTGGAGGGAGGCATGCTCTCGCCGCGGTCCGACATTTTCAGCCTCGGCTGTGTGCTGTTGGAGCACATGGTGTGGCTCTTCCAAGGCTACAAGGCGGTAGAAACCTTTGCGGACGCACGCATGGCGCTGGATCACTACGGCTTCGAATCGGATACCTTCTGGGAGATGTCAGGGTCTGACAGGACGTCTGCAAGGATTAAAAACAAGGTCAGCGAGGTTCTTGCGACACTCAAAAACCACGATGACTGTGTGGAGGTGATTGGTGAAATACTCGAAGTTATCGAGAAGAAAATGCTCCAGCCTAAGTCGAACGATAGATGCACCTCGGAAAATCTCGCCAATGAAATGGACAGGATCCGAGGCCGCTGGAAGCGCCGAGACTCGTTCTACGGCACACGGGCGTGGAAAGACAGTCGGTCACCCAACACCTCTCCTCCCGCACTCACATCAGATCATATCTGACTGGTTACCATCACAGAGCCAAAGGACTAACCGAGGACTCCTTCGGCAATAGGTACCTTGTCCAGAAAATCCACTATGAACACAGTCCAGGACGACGACTCTATCCCCGTTGCGGAGCCGGCGAGCATGTTGGACCCCGCGTCGGCGAGCCCGGATTCGTCCGGCTGTGACCCCCCCGCGCCATCCAGACTGCTAATTGGCCGTCTGGCAAGGAGCAAGCCCCTGACTCCTCGCCCATCTACCGACAGCGACGCGGAACAGGCTGTAGCTCTCGCAGAAAATGGGCTCGGTAGCCACCTGTTGGGACCGGAAGAGGACCCTAAGCAACAAACAGCCCCTGAGGAACGAACGGCCCCTGAGGAACGAACGGCCCCTGAGGAACGAACGGCCCCTGAGGAACGAACGGCCCCTGAGGAACGAACGGCCCTCCGCGAGGAGAATATGAAACCGACGGAGGAGCGGGCGGGTGATGTGAGCCCGGTTGGGTCAGGCACCAATCGCCGTCTCCTATCTCTCATGCGTGGATGTTGTTGCCAATGACGAGAGAGTTCTTGAACTTTTGGTCACAATTTCTTAGGTCAAGGATTGTTATTAAACACGGGTAATGTGGTAGATAATAGGGGGCACTAAAGGAAGGACGTTCTTCACTTCGAAACAGCAATGGTCTGCGTTTTGGGGACCATTACATCACACTTGACGGCGAGGAGAACTATGATGCCATAAAGACTCCTTTGCATAGTTACATAAAGCCATAACTAAATGTATCTTTGCGTGGTTAGGTGTCTTATCATTTTTGTTGTATCCCACATCCTGAGGGCCCCCCTTGTTAGGCGGTAAAACGGTAACTGACATCCAGACACACACAACCCTGAAATACTTCTTCTCGTAAGCACGTAAAATTCAGAATCTCGGGCTCCAGCTCTGCATCTGGCATTGTCCGGGATGTCGCACTTAGCTTCTCCTACCCCACCCCCCCCTTTTTTTTTTTCGCCGCCGCCGCCGTTTCGGGTGCCTGTGTCAGCTAGCATCAGCCATTCTGCTGACCGAGTGTTACACAGCACACACCGGATCCCGCGGGCGCAATCTTTATCCAGTGCTTCGAGCATCCATCTCACTCATCGGGGAGGGCACTTATCAAGGTTTCACACTCAGCACCGAGGAAGTAGGAGAACATGACAACATGATAGTAAATCACACATTGCAATGCGGCCAGTTGGGCTATTGGGTGATCCTTTACATTGAACATAAGAAAAAGAAGAAAAACAGAGAAAGCAGCAAGCCTCCCATAACTCACGCTTCACGGTCCACAGCTCATGGTTCGTGATCCGTAATACACCCCAAACTCTGGGAACGCCTTGCCGTTTCTGTCGCGGGAAATTTCCCAGATAATGCGACTGGTAACAACATAAACCGCCGTGTCCGGGAGCCAATCCGATTATTTCTGACTTGCTTACTCCGACAATGACTAAAGGAAAAAGCCACTCGGAAACGCCCAAGTGCGGTGGATGACGTTGCCATGATTCGCTTGGTAGTCGACCTGAAATGGTGCTGTGTGGAGTGGAGGGATGCAAGAAAGCGGACGTGCCGTCCCTTGAGATACTCCCCGAAAGCTGCAAGTAGGTACACCCAACCTCAATTATCGATATGGTGGCGTCTCAAACCTTGAGGCGGATAGTGAAATGCTAAGAGAAGAGATGCCATAGCCCGTGGTCGGTGTCGTGATCCGCCAAATTGACGCGCACGCAAGGTCAAAGACCCGGGATTTGAATCAATTGAGGGAAGTTGGCATACTGAAATGAACAAGGGGTAGTGTTATACATGTCATTGAATTGACAGTCGGCTTCTGAGAACGGGTCCGGTCTTAGGTGGAGATCTGCCCGTCAAATCCCTAAGACTTGATGGTCTTCTGGAGGGTATCGAGAACATCGCCAACCGTGTCCGCAAGTTCCATAAGCCGCTGGGAGAGAGGCGCTGAGTTCTCGTCCTCGGAAGGTGCATTCGGTTCCTTCTCAACTTGATCCTTTTTCTCAGCCGGCTTATTCTTGGGCTCACTGGGACCGGCAATCTCTTCCTCGGCAGCAGCGGCGGCCATGGCCTCCTTCTTCATGGCGCGTCGGCCCTTGCGCTCTTTGGTTACCTTCTTGGGTACCTTCTTGGCTATTTGCGCCTGGGTCGCCGCAAGGACGCGTTCGCGGTCGGCCACCGCCGTGCCAATCTTGTGCTCGAGTTCCACCTCGGCGATGTACTTGCGGATGATTTTGTTCTTGAAGACGATATGCTCGAGGCCATCGTAGCAGCCGCGCTCGCAGTAGCAGAGAGACCGAGACGCCTCCATGAGCGGGGCGCGGGGCTTGGGATCGTCGGGCTTGGGCTTGGCGAGGGCCTTGAGCGATCTCAGGTTGGCGTTCTCGAAGATGGGGTCGGTGATCGGAGAGACGCCCTTAACCTCGGTCCAACGCTTGCCGGGGATGTACTCCTTCTGGACGAACTCGCGGGTGAGGGGGTAGTTGTGTGAAGCAAACCAAGTCCCACTCGCCGATGGCGAGAGTCACCCAGTCGATCCGCGTGTCCCAGGGAGGCATCCCGGCGCGGTTCGTGATGAGATGGGTGACCAGCGCGGCCGGCGAAACCCACTCCATCATCGCACTGATAGAAATAAGGAGGTCAGTACGTTTACGTTTCTTACAGCCCTCGATCCAGCTTAGGCGGTGAAGTGAAGAGAGCAAAGAACTTACCAATCGTCTGCATCGTGGTCGATTATGTTGCAGAAGAAACAACCAGCCATGCCGCCACCCTCACTCGTGGGGACGGGGCAAACAGATATGGTGTGGCCAAATACGCCACAAGCCTGTAATAAAAGAATCAGTCACTGCGACTCAACCCGAAGCAATGGTGGGAGCAGGGGAGAAATCCAAAGTCCACTTACCGGGTTTGCGCAGACGGGTCCAAAAGGACCAGGCTTTGGGATGGGAACCGAGTGCTCGGGGTGCCGGGCGAACATTTTCTCGAAAAGGGCGTGATTGGCCGTGTTGTTGGCTATATCACCACTGCTCTCGAGCAACGCCCGCATCTGGGACCTGCAAATGGGCGTTAGTTCATGTTGGTTGTGGAGGGGCTGGTTTGTCTGGCAGGAGGAGCCTGAGGTGAAAGACTGGGAAAGTGCGCTACTAAACGCGCAAAGCATTTAATCGGGAAGGAAACGCGGGTAAAATGATGGAAGAAGGAAAAGGATCAAACTCATACCACATCTCGCGGGTCACCGTAGCGGGACCCTTGGCCACGCCCTCCGACTTGGCCGCGGTGGCACTCTCGCCGACCGCCAAAGAGGATATTGCCTTCTCGGCCGGCTTCTTCTTGTTCTTGTTTTTGCCGGCGTTGCCAGCGGTGGTAGTAGTGTTGGCGACCTCGCGGTCGCCGCCGAGATTACCGGCCTCGTCGTCGTTTGTCGCCGAAGCGACCGCCTTATCGGCGGGAGTGGTATTGTCGTCCGCCATCCTGTGGAAGGGGAAAGAAAAGAACATGTCAGCGATCGATTAGGATAAATGAGAAAATTGTAGAATAGAACCCAAGTTGGGATATGGCCTCATTGGCAATAATGACTGACTTGAGAGGGTTCCCCAAGGCGACAAAGTCTTCGTTCTTGGTCAAAGAAACTTTAGAAGGAGAGAGTTGGGTCCTTTGGCGGGGATTGCGGCTCGTCATACACAGCGCTGCAGTCTCCGCTGGCCAAATCGATCCGCATGATAGAAGCTGGCCCCTTTGGGAGTGGCAGGCTGGCGATGTCATTCTCTGTGAACCCTCGAGGGTGCTGGTTAGCTCCGCTTTTACTGCTCGGCGGAACCGGTGCGTTGAAAATGCTCGGGGGTAACAAGAGTGTAAATGCTTACCATCAAGGGGGAGGGAGAAGTGGTACTCCATCTTGTTGAAATGCGAACTGGATGAAGTTCAGGACAATTCAAACGCGAGTGGCGATGAAGTAGAAATACCTTTCGACCTCTGTGCGATGTGGAAAAAATAATCAAGAATGGACAAGGGAGAAGTACGCGCTAACAAACACAGGGTGTGCGCAAGAAAACAGTTAACTAGGCTGGATATCGGTCGTTTCATCCAAGGTCCAAGTCGCCTTGAGAATTTGCTGGGAATATCTTCACGAAAACAACACAGGTATTCAAAGGTCAGTCACGCTCATTTAAATGTTATTGGGGTCCAGTCATACATCTTAAATCCGTCGCTTTAGCTTTCACAAAAGAGCATGATTATTTTATTGACTTGGTTAATGTTATCTCTTAATATGTCTATTCTTATATCACCGCCGCAATAGTTGGGTAGGTAAACTACTTCATGGTTTCACGGAGTAAAGAGCTAGAGGCTTGTCTGACTTGTCTATCTTGGTCATCCTTCCCACTGAAAATAATAGATACAAAAGGCTTGCTAGTAGTTATCTTCCGTTGGCTTTTTGTTTACTTTGTGTGGAACTTACCCATGTGCACCCTTTCATTTGAACTAGAGAACTATGATCTTTACATACAAGCACCTCACTATGAGGCTAAAGTTCTTTCAACATAGTTAATGCATGGTGGTGGTAAAGTTGATGGCAAAATGAGTGTGACTGTCTCCTTGACTAGATTCGGCTTTGTTGATCGAGAAAGAAACATTGAAACAGCTTTTTGGCCCACACTGGGATTTGTGACAAAGGAGCGCATTCTCGACGCGTCATTCAGCCCATCACAGAGAGGGAAACAGAGTGAGGAGAAACACTCAGCCTGATGGCATCTCAACAGTGGGCAGCACAACATTTACAGTTGTTTATAAGGAATGCCAGAGCATCATTTTCCAAACTAAACATTATGCTATGTATCAGAAGCCTCTAACCAACCAGTATGCGCAACAAATCGCCATCCAAAATGATATCCAAAGTCACATCAAACCCAAAAAGAAATAAACCCCAAAAGAACCGTCACAAATGCTTCCACCCATTCTGCACCACAATCTGCATCTCATCCACCACGCAAAAGCCCCCCTTTTCCACCCTGCCCTCCCCACCCTTCACCCACCTCCCAATCCTCCACCTCACACTGCGTTCCTCAAACCACGACGAAGTAAACCATCTCGCCAACCGACTCCGCCACAATCCCAAATACACTTCCGTCAGCGACAACCAACTCCCCCCACTCCCACCACCACCCACACCATTATGAACCGCATCATACGCCGCGCGGTTATAGCCCACGCGCACGGCCGGGTTAACAAACACGCCGCGGGTGCGCGAGCCCGGGTTGTCGGCGTGGATCAGGCAGCACTCGGAGGCCTCGAGGTGGTGGGCGGCGAGCGAGTCCGGGATGCCGCGGAACGTGAGGCCGCGGATGCCGGTGAATGTTGAGGCGGGCATTGCGACTGTTGGGGGGAAGAGGGGTTGTTAGGGTTTGTGGTTTGTGATTTGTGGGGGGGTTTTGAGAGGGGATGGTGATACTGGGGAGGGGGGTTCAGCAGAGGGAGAAGGGTACATACCGATGCCGTTCCAGCAGCTGGAGACACGGACGGGCTCGGCGTTGACCATGGCTTTGCGGGACTTGGAGGAGCGGAAGTAGGGCCATGTCTTGGAGGCGTGTTCGTGGCCGCGGGGAGTCGCGCGGAGGGCGAAGGTGTCGTAGAAAGAGGGGGGTTTGCTAAAGTCGAGGGAGCAAGCGGCGGCGTAGTCGCCGTTGTTGGTTTTGAGGAGATTGAGAACGTCGGGCGTCTGGGGCGTGTTAGGGGAAGCAAAGTTATGAAAGCTTTGGGGGAAGAGAACCCACAGAAAAGACAACGTCGCCAGGAACAGAACATGGTCAAACATGGTCCCGTTCATGTGGAGGTCCCGGAGCGGCTGCAGCGACAGATTCCGTAACCTGGAGAGATAAGGGATCCTCCTAGGCATCCTCTTACCATCAGGAATGGTAATCCAACCTTCCTCCTCTGGGGGACTGTTGATCAGGTCCTTATGGGTCTCGTCGTCCAAGATGATCTTCCTGGCGACGCCTAACTTGTCCAGCTCCTGATCCAGCTCACGCAGAGCGCCCTTGGAGTCATCCCAGCTGCCGCTCTCATAAACACTGACAAAAACATTGTCGGGTCCAAACGTATTGACTAACTCGACGACCGCCTTGTTCCACTCAGACCGGAGCATCTCTTCGTTGTTCCAGTGCAAGCTTGCAATGTAGACGCGTGTAGGCTTAGTCAAGACGCCGTTGGCTATGGCTTCCCGCTCGGTGCGTGCAACACGGTAGTGGCTTATGTGCGCCTCAATTATTGTCCAAACAAAAAACAAGAGAAGCAGCTTTTGGAGGACTGAGCGGATCTTGAGGGGCGCGATGCGAGAGGGTCGGAAAGTGGCCATCTTGGGCTTGAATCGGGGGATTTGAGGCGTCATAATGATGATGGTGGCGTAAGGATGTGGAATCTGGAGCAAAAATGGCGAGCAGCCATTTCAGAAGCAGCGAATAGTCTATTTGTCTGTTGTTTTCAGGTCCTCATGATTCGGTCTGTGAAGACATGAAGTTGAAGTTTTGGTGGGGCGACGTGCCAAGGCGGGCAGCTCCCCTGAAATTCAAGATGAGGCTGGGCTCACTCAGCTGCAGGGGAGCCATGTGCCGGCCCACATTTAGGCGGCCGTTGAACGGGATTGTCGATTGCAGATTACGATTACCTTACCGATCGCAACGGAGGTTAACTCGGGCCGAGTCGGGAGGCTTCGACGTTTGAGTTTACAAATTAAATATCACCGCACTTCAGTGTGTAACCATTTTACAAAAACACCCCGAGATAAACAGATCAGATCTCCATCCCCTCCAACACCTCCACACTGACCCCCACCAACCCACCCACCAACCTCCTCCACAACCCCTTCCCATCATCCTCCTCTCCACCACCCCCATTCCCACTCGCACCACCACCACCACCCCCACCCTCCCCTACCATCCCTCAAAACCGTCCTCCCTACCAACGTCGCCCGACTCCCCACCACCACACCCCGGCCCTCGCCCGCGTCAGCGCCACATTCATCCGCCTCTCGTCCTTGAGGAAGCCAATCTCGCCGCTCTCGTTGCACCGCACCGTCGCCAGCACCACCACGTCGGCCTCGCGCCCCTGGAAGCCGTCGATGCTGGAGACTTCGACGGCCGGGCCGAGGCTGGAGAGGAGGCGCCGCAGGAGGGTCGGCTTGTTTGGCGTAGGGCGTTAGGAGGGCTATTGTTTGTGGCTGGGGGGTGGTGTAGTTGAGGGAGCGGGACGGTGGTGGTTGGGGGGTTTTGGAGAGTGTGGGGGGTTTGGTGGTGCTGGTACTGGCGCTGGTGGTGGCGCTGGTGGTTTTGGACGTGGCACGCGTGGGCCGCGGTTGCAGCAGCAGGCGGCACACGCGCACGCACAGCTCGGCCTGGCCCGCGTTGGTCTTGGACTTGCCGCCCAGGTCCTCGCGCGCCGGGCAGTCGATGAGTACGGTCCGGGCTAGGTCGGCGTTGTCGTCGGGGTATGGGTTGGCGTTTGGATGGGCGTTCGAGGAGCTCCCGCTTTGCGCTGGCCATGGGAAGGCCGACCGGAAGAGTGGCCGCGCACTCGCTGGGATTCCCGTCCGCAGACGGTGCGAGTAGAACTCGGCCGAGGGGAAGGCGCTGATCGAGGGGTGCATGCGGTATTGTGTGTCGAGCATCAAGTGGGCGAGGGCAGGCGGGGATGAGAGTGGGGAGGAGTTGTTGGCCGCTGTCCCGGTAGAGGTTGGTTGTTCTTGGTTCTGCGTATAGAGCCGCTCGAAAAGGGACTTGTCAAACTCCATGGCCAGGGAATGTTGTTGCACGGTCGGCCGGAGTTGGACGTGGTCGCCGACGAGGATGGCCTTCTGGCAGCCCTTGACCAGTGGCACTAGCGAGGCCGGCTCCGTCTGCTGGGACGCCTCATCGACGATGACGATATCGAACGCCTCCGCGCGGAGGAGACCCAGGCCCGCGCCGATACAGGTGGTGAAGATGATGCTGCATCCGCGGACTCTTTTCTTGGCTTGGTCCAACGCCGTGCGGTTGGCGTGGATCTCCTGGCCTACCATAGCGTCGCACGTGTACTTCCTCAAGTCTTCGGCAACCTTTCTGATCTCGGTCGAGACGCGCAACGGGGCGAGATGCGGGTTGCTAGACATAACTGTCGCGCTAACTCGGCTGATGTACCGTCGCAGGACATTGTCGACGGCGTTGTGTGTTGGCGCTGTCACCAGAATCCTGGGTTTGTCGAAGCAAATCTGGAGAGCGCGGATGATCTCGACAATCGTCTCTGTCTTTCCCGTCCCGGGCGGGCCCCAGAGGCAGGTAACAGGTGAGTTTAGTGCGGCCTGGACTGCATCGTTCTGGCTAGCATTCAGGTTTTCCTTGTCGGGGTACTGGAGCAGAACCCGTTTGGCGTTTATATCCAGGTCAAGACGAGACCCGGGAACATCACCCAAGAGTATTTGGTTCGCTACCTCGCAGCAATCCTCGAAATCTACAGCGAAACGGCGTACCGCATCAAACATGGTCTTGGCTGTAGCGAACGGCCCAAAATACTCCAACTTCCACGGACATCTCTCATAAAACGAAGGAAGCGGATGGAAGCATTGGAACCGAGCGAGGCCCTGCTCGGAGTGTATCACCAGAGCATTAATCGAGTAGGGCTTGGTGAGGATCGAGTTGGCTGGTGCGGTTGCCGGAGTCAGGCGTACATGCGCCCCGTTCTCAGGGGTGCCGCCGGTCGAGTCGATCCGGAAGATGATCTCGACGACTTGGTATCCGTCACGGTCCTCAGGCAAGACCTTCAGCTGCAACAAGTCCCGTCTCGTCTTCGCTTGCTCCGATGCCTCCCCGATGTGGTCCAGGGCAATCGCGATGATATTGTGGACAAAATGGCGAACCAGAGCGGGCCGGCCGGGGAGGAGACGGGCGCTCTCCCGTTCGAAGCACTCGAGGAGGATGTCCTCGGCAATATCCGGTTGGCGCACAGTTAGTGCGGCGAGCTCGACAAGACTGGCAAAACTGTCCAACGTCAAGGGAGACTCGTAATAAAAATGACCGCAGCGGAGCGAGAACTAGCTCCTGTGCCTCGTTTGCGGAGAGGATGTAGGCGCGGAGGATCTCTACCGACCAAACCCCTATCTGTAACTTGACGTCCTCATTTTCGGGCTCAACTGGCTCCATCCGACCGAAACTGATAGCGAGAAACGGGGCTGACCTGAAGAAGGTAATCATTATCGGCAATAGAGTAGCCGGTGATGCATTAGCCAGGCCATCGGTTCTCAGTGCGGCTAGCAGGTAGTCGAAGCTTCGTAGCAGAAGGGACTGAGAACGCTCAATGAGCCAAGCGAAGGTTTCCTTGAATTGCTCGAGAGTTTCCAGCCTCTTGAAGGCTGACAGATCTTGGCGCCGGGCGATATCAACGATGTAAGCAGGTTCCGAGTCCCAGTCGACGCCCGCTAGGCTGGGGATGGTGTAGTCCTCGATTTCTTTGTCGAACAGCGGAAGCCTCGTGTCCGTCTCGATGTGTTCTAGCCACAGATCGAGAGTTCGCATCGACTTTACGTCTCTGTTGCTGATGATATAGATCTCCTAGATGGGGTTGTCAGCCAGGCTCCCTCCTCGATCGTTCCCTAGGGGAAAGGTCGAACTGACCGCGGCGGACAGACCGTTCCGGTTTACCCTCCCAACATGCCTCTGGAGACCACTGCTAAACTTGTTAAGCGCAATACTGACGCGGCAATCAAAGTTCTTCCCACTGTCGATAGTCTCCTGGCGCTGTCTTCGCCGGTCACTAACGTTCTCGGTGTTCCGGTACGAGCTGTCGTCGGACCGGCCCCTGGCAATGTAAATCCAGGTATTTGCCCGCTGCCCTTCAAAGAGCTGGAAGGCACCCTCATCGCAATACAACTGGTACGTCATCTTGGTCGGGAGAGACATCCGGCTCTGCGTCTCTGTTCCTTGCGTGTGCGGGAAGGCGAACAGCCGTACAGTGTCGTCGACGAGGGAGTCTTGGGCCGGCTCGATGATCCGCGGGACGTAGATGGCTAGAGTTAACCGCTCGTCGACACGCAGGATAAGTAACTTGCGGTGAAAGAGTCCCATCGTCTTGCTGGCAGTGTCCAAAAAGGTGGCTAACCGATCTTGGGAGGAATCAAAAATGCGTTTCCATTGTATGCCGTGGTGGTTAAGCTGGAACCGGGTAGCAGCTGCTTCGGGGAGTAAACTGGAAGAACGAACGGCATTTCGAACTAGTGCCGGGATGTCCTGAGAAGCCGGAAGCTGTTGCAAGATCCACGCCCTTCCTCGCTAGTGAGGACATTCAGGTCAAAAAGGTGAAGCAGGTCCTCCAGCCGAGCCCCATTCTTGCGACACCATCGCAATGTCATGCGGAGGAGCTCATATTCCGAGATGGCAATGTCCTCACGGCTCAAGAGAAGCTCAACAGCATCGAAATCGTGCCCATCAAGGGCTCGTCCGCGGTTTAATCTCAGAGCTTGTTGGACGAGCTGCTTGGCAGCATCATGGACATCATCCAGAATAAATGGCAGGGCATCGTCGGGTGGGGTCGGGGCCTTCTCCAGCTTTTGAGGTATCTTGATGCGGTTGCCGTCCACGCACTGGGAGAAAAGCCTGTTGAGTTCCTGGCACTGCTCTGCCATGGGCCCACACGCCCGGGCCCAGTCGAGGTAGAGGTTCTTGACGCGGCTCAGCGATGCATTGGTGTAACGGGCAAAGTACTCGAGACGGTCATCGTCTGTGATGGGCTCGAACCTCATCCGTTCTTTAGCACCGGGGTACTGCGCTGGCTGTGACAGGGTGGGGGGACGATGTCGCTGTCCCAACAGACAAAGACTGTCACGGGATCAGTCATGGCCGGGTGGCTGCGTAGAGCTGCAAAAGGTACTTACAAGTATCACCATCCAAGTCACCCCCTGACATTAGATCTGCCGCTGGCCTACGGCCCTGGGCGGAGAAGACGATGCAATCGACCAAGTGAGCAAGCTCCCGTTTCTCTACCACCTTGAACTTCTGCATGTCCCCTGAGTGGAGGCACGGGTTTCTCGTGACCAGAACGTCACACCCCTTCAAAGCGGTCGGTTGTCCGTCTCCTTCCATGGTGATCTTGACGGCGCTCCCCCTCCTTCAAGACACCCCAGGCATCACAAACACCAAACAGGAGCCTTGACCTGGGCACCAAGATCCGGCACTTCTGCTCGTCCCTTTTGTTGCGCATCTTGTCATACTCTTTGTTAACAAGGGCTCGGATCCTCGGCTGAACAGATTCCAGTGAGTCCATCAACACTTTCTCGGCCAGCTGCGGCATGTTGACGGAGGAGAGGAAACGAAAAGCGGACCTGGCGTCTTGGGATGCGTCGGCGAGAAAACGGAAGTGCTCCTCCTGCTTTTGCTTGATAACGGCGCGGTCCACACCGAGCGCGTCAAGAAGAACGATGACTTCATCATTGAGGTAGCCATAAGTGTATGGCTCGAGCGATGTGTCAGCAGCTGATGATGGGGTCAAGGTAGGGAGGTTCCTGACCTTTGAATATTCAACAACCGAGAAAGAGTGGTCGTCTCCCCCCGAAAATTTCCTCATGGACTTCCTCATCTTCAGCAAGTGCTTTTTGTTTGCGGCCATGGCTGGGTCAACGGTGACCACCCCTTTATAGCCACGGTATCGAATCTGAAGGACAGAAGGGGTGTAACGGCGGTCTCTGAAGACGATGCCCACTCTCCTTGCTAGCTCCTGGGCGAGTTGGGGAGCAATCAAGCCACATCCGTCGGTGAAGATGTAATCGGCCGTCTCAATGTCTAGAATATCCTCAACTCGGTCTGGAGAGATGGTCATGGCCGCCTTGGCTGTGGAGAAGAGAAGACCAATCCGCTTGGCCTTCTTCGCAACCGTCTTCATCTTTGAAAAATCACCCAGCGACTCGACCTTGCGGGATATGACGTCTCTGGGAGCGGCATAGAGAAAGCAGGTGCGGGACTTGAGCTGGCTGTTGCTGTGGCCATAGAAGTTGTAATGAACCCCCTGCAGAGTGATGCCGGTCTTGAGGAGCCTGGTGGCGTAATCGGCGCATTCTCTAGGTGTCAAGGGCTGCAGGGCCCTAGCGATATTTGTCGCATCCTGGGTTTGTGACTGCTGTGATCGGGGTGGGGATCGGAACTCAGCGATGGAAACCACAAGGAACTTGTTGAGCGGGTCCCCACGAATGGCTCGGTTTTCCTCAGCTTTTTCGAAAGACAGCACGATCTCGTTTCTTCCTCCTGTCGTGATCAAGCTAACCGTCTTGATGAGCCTCCTCTGATCAAGCTCTCGGGCGGAAGGAAGGTTTGGAACTTGGTATTTCCACTCGCGGTTGTCCAGACTGATGGGACTTTGCAATGTGAGCCGACGACTTGCGAGGTTGGACTTCTTCGGAGGGGCATTGGCCGTGTTAAGAGACATGGCTGAGGCAGAGTTGGTCTAAGATAGTCGATTTGTTGCTGTTGTTGGGAAGTTGGAAGTTGAAAGCTGCGTGTCGACGCCACGGAGTCAGTATAAGCTTTTCAAAGCAGATGCGGTAAGACATCTAAAATTCTCGCGGGAAGGCATGGGGTGCGGAGACAAACATACTCGCACTACCAAGTTACACAACAGCCCAGATGCAGTCCATACATGATGCAGTATTGTGTTGCTTCCCCGCCCATTGTAGGCCTCACTTACTCGAATAGGAAACCATCTGGTGACAGTGACACAGGTTAAACCTTAATCCCACTCAGCATCCATTCAACCCACGGCATTGATCTGGTTGATCTTGAAGGGAGAACTTACTAAAGTCAAACAACATCCACTACGCTTCACAGCCAACCCCAACAGAAACTGTCCCCATCACAATGAACCCCAGGCCGCCGCCCCCCAACATTTACATCGTCGGCGCGCAGTCAACAGGCAAAACAACGCTCGTCAACAACCTCCGTGATTACTTCCACTCCCTTCCCCACCATGACAGTGACAAAACCAATGACAACACCGACCCTCTCCCGTCATTCCCCCCACCAGCCATCATCACCGAGGTCGCGCGCACCGTGCTCGCAACGCACCACTTCAGCGCAAAGGACGTGCGCATCCCCGCGCGCAGCCTCGCCCTGCAACGCTTGATCCTAGAGGCGCAGGCCGCGGCCGAAGAGAAGGCGCTTCTGCAGTCGACGGCGGCGGACGGGGTAGACGGGACAACAAATGGGACAGACAGAACGGCGGTGGCGGAGGGCGGCAGTGGGCCGGGGTGGTTCGTATCGGACCGGTCCGGCGCGGACCCGATCGCGTACGCGGCGCGGTACGCCCGGGGCGGTGGCGACGAGGCCGGGGCGGAGGCGGAGGCGGAGGCAATGCTCAGGGCGCTGACCGGGACAGTGGCGTGGCAGGGACTGCGGGCTAGGATGCGGCGATCGCTGGTGGTGGTGTGTGAGGCAGGGCCGGCGGCGGCGGAGGCGGATTGGCTGCGGGATGACGGCGTGCGGTTGATGCCCGAGGATGTTGAGGAGTGGGTGGGGTTTCATGGGCTGTTTTGTCGGTTGCTAGAGGCCGAGGCGGTGCCGTATGTGGTGTTGGGGGCGGAGGTGGCTGGGCGGGAGGAGAGGGTGAGGTTTGTGGTTGGGAAGTGGAGGGAGTGTGCGGCTCGGGTCTTGGGGAGGGACTTGAGAGGGTTAGATGGGGCATTGGGTGAGCTAGGATGTGCTCAGTGAGGAGAACATACATGGTGAATCTCCAGGCCTGTTGAACGTCGAGATTCGATCTGATGGTGGTTCGCTGGTTGGGATTTTGGTCATGAGGAGAGTTGCTTGCGTCCGCCTGGGCCAAGCGCAAGAACTCCCGCACAGAAGATGGACTGGGTTCAACCTTGATCATCATGGTGTTCTCGTCAGAATAGCACACCGACACACGTCCACGGTAAATACGTACCTGCTTGGCTGCTTCTGGTCCTGCCAGTCCCAGGCACTGACAGAAAATCCACGCAGTTATCAACTGGCCTTCATCAGTCCAAACCTCGGCCCGATCTGACGGCCCTGAGTCTGGTTCTCGGGAAGATTGCTGCTCTCTGCTGGCGTAATGCCCAGTTGTTAGTTTTGAAGGGCCGGGTTCTAGTCTAGACAGTCCCGAGGTTCCGCAAAATGTTGCTATGTGGGAAATGAGATGCAGTCAAAACGGACCTGTCACCGGCTGGCTTCCCGTCTTCTACAGCCGCTGATGACGCTTCTGGCAACAACAGCCTGGGGCGAATACGAAGTGCTGCAGATTGCCGTCCTGATGGCCACAGGTCACGAGGATGGGCATGAAGTAAGCTCCCGCGGTTTCCACTTTCCACCTCCTGAAATTGACATCTCCAATGTCACCGACATGAGTGACAGGGTTGGTAAGCTGCGCGCAGTGCAAGCCCAAGCCGGCCACTGCCATTAGAATGTCCGGACTCAGCCAAGAATTGTCTGAAACAGAATTTGCGATGATTGAAATCAAACGGGAGCGGCTACCTATGATTGGCTTACGGATAATGAGGCAACTTTTGGCCACCGGCTTCGTACAGAACGAGGCGGCGCACCTGGCCCAGTCACGCCATACGCCGGCCGGGTAGTTGCTTCAATCTGAATTCTGAGTTGTCTTCAACACAGCCTGCCTGTCTAGCGCCCTGCCCGGCTGGGAAACCCAACATGCCCAATCGAGACCGCCCCTTCAAAACCGGAAGCGGGCAGAGGTGGAGCCGGCAAACAAACCGTAGGAGAACTGCAGGAATATTGGGTAAGATCCCGGGAACGCCCTATCTTTCATGATGTTAGTCAGTTCTGGGGCTTGGTTGACCGAGAAGGGTGAAACGGAACGGGGAAACGGAACGGGGAACCAGTGATCAGCCTCGCCGCCGGGGAACGGGGATTTTCATGGCCTTCTGAGTTGAGATGAGAGGGAGGCAGCGGCTAGCACAGCGATGGGCGGAAACATGGCAGTGTCGCATGTAGCAATTTGATCACCGTTGGCTAGGCAAGTTTGGGTTTTGCGAATGGAATTGAAAAGGCAAGAACTTTATTTTGTGCGCGGTGACTACCAATGCCTGAGAAAATGACGGAAACGAGCGTCAACAAGCCCCTAAGCTCCCTAATCCTCCGACTGACCGACTTCGGCCTCCGACTGACCGGCTTCGTCCTCCGACTGGCCGGCCTGGTTCGCCAACTGTTCCTCATCGGTAGCGTCGGCGCGGGTGGTCTGGGACGTCCCGTTGTTGTCTTCTGGATCAGCTGAGCCTACTGGGTCTGCTGCTGCTCCCTCCGCCATCGCCGCAGCCTCGTTGAGTATCGCTTTTGTGCTCTTCGCATTGCACTCGGCGGCGCGCTTAGCCCGAGCATCCTCCCAGCCTTTCTTATAGTGAGAGTAGACAAACGGCGCCGCCTCCTCGCCGCCGAACGTCCAAGGGACGACAACTTGCATGAAGGTGTGGTGAGTAAAGTCTCTTTCGTAGCCCAGACCATTAACACCGCTGATGACGAGCATGGGATCACTGACGAGCGCAACCAACTGCGGCTCCTCACTTCCCGGCGGGTGGGAAGGGATCTCAGCTGGGTTGTTCCCCTTCATCCAGTCCTTGTCGAAGGGAAAGCCGTACATCTTGTCGCTGTCAATCGGGGTGAACCTGATCGTGTAGCTCCCGGGGTCGAGTCCATGAAGATGATACTGTACCTGCCGGGCGGTTTTGAGGAGCTCCCTGATTGAGTAGTTCGGCGCGCCTCCAGGGGGGTCGAGAAAGTCGTCTTCGTACTTAAAGTCGTCATCGTGAATGTCGTCGGGAATCTTCTTCTCCCCATCCTGGACGATGAGACGGAGACATTTCTTGTAATGGGGCACCAAATCCGCCGCGTTGACGGAGTCCTCTTGACCGAGCCCTCTGCGAAGGAGGTGCTCGGCGATGCGGTTCCAGGTGTGGAACTGAATGCGATACAGGGTGCAGTCGTAGCCCAGGGGGTTGTGACGCAGGGCTAGGCAAGAGGTTAGCACGGTTTGCCACATGTAAAAGATGTCAAGTGCCGGGCGCCTCACTATTGAACTCCTGGCGCAATGCCCGAAAATGTTCCCAGACGGGGGAACTGAGGGCAACGAGCGGCTGCCCCTGTGTGCCACCCCCAAAAGAAAACAGGTTGTCGTCGAGGTAATGCCAGATCCAAGCCCGGACCATTGCCTCATTATGAGCGAGGAAATCTGACTCCCACAGTTTTCTTGCGACGGGGGACCAGCTGCTAAGTCTCTCCCTCGTCTCCGGAGCCAAGTCCTCCCATTGTGCCAAGCCGAGCTTTTGTAAATCTCGCGCCTGAAAATTCACATAAATAGGTAACCACTCCCAACAAGTTTTTTTCATTAGAACCGCGCTGGGCCCGTTCACGTAATTCTCCAACGCCGCGCAGTGAGCCGCCCAGTCATCGCCCCTTCGGCAGCACTTGGAAGGACAGTTCCTGTTAGTAAGAGAGTGGTGGTCGTCCATATGGGTGGCTCTCTGGCTGGGAGATGCCGTTTGACCCGGGGCCACTGGCGCAGTTGGTCTGTCTGGCGTGGGCGTGTTGGGCTTTGCACGCTTTGCACTCTTGGTTCGGGGCATTTTCGTCCGCTGGGCTGGGTGTCTGATGACTAGAACTTCTTGCAGAGACAGCAGCAATCACCCGTAGTAAGACAATGAAGAAAAAGGGGAACGAGTTCGGTTCGCGGTATAATGGGCAGTAGTCAGAGATGTGACAAGGTGGATAGTGCGGGGGAGAAGGGAGGAGAGCTGCGGGAGACCTCTTTTCTTTTGACGCAGCTCAACGTGTCTCGGAGACTCCAAAGAACACCCGGCACAAAGGGGACCTCTCCTTTCCACACGGGGGGGGGGGCGGAATGGGAACGGGGCATCGCCGTTTCCGGCGTTCTGAAAGCGATGAGTACCGCGGCATGACCCCTGGAAACCCTCCGTTTCGGTCTGGAATAAAAGTGCCCCATGCAGGTAACCTACGGAACGGAACAGTCAGACACGGCTCCTCGCCGTCGACCTGTCGTTCAACGCCTAACCATGAAGTCCAGTCTGAAGGCAGGGTTCCTCAAAGAGGACGAACCCAGGCTTGTGTGTGCATTCGCTCGGCATGCCGGCCACCGTTGCAAACATGGTCTAACCTGCACTGCAGCGCTTGCACCCGCTGCTGACGTGTCGTTGTGGTGGAGCCATTCCCATCCATGGGTTCGTTTGATGAGGCAGATGGAACAGATGGGACAGATGAGGCAGATGAGTCGTCGGATGAGGGAAGTCCTGGGGCTCACGCCAACAAATGAGTAAGATAGCTATACCCTTGTAACATTCCCGGGTTGCTGTCTCGACACTCGAGATTTCTTTTCTTCCCGATAATCTTTTCGTATGACTTTAAGGAAACACCTGTGTTCCGACTAAGGTATCTCGAACTTGCTTTACCACCTTACACGACTTCAACACTCTGCGCTTTAACTGTTGTGAAGAACAAGCCTAAACAGCACGACCGCCTTTACAAATAGCCATGCCTCTTTACCGACTTTGCATTGGTGTGGATTTTGGAGTCTCGTGAGTCCACCCCATTACCCGCAACCATTTGTGCAACCAGCATGCATGGGGTGTTCGGCTCATGCCACCCTTCGTGCCTCGGCTTCATTGCTGATGCGTTCCATGAACAGAACAAGCGGAGTCTCGTACTACTTGCTGGGGCCTGCGGAGGACCCAGATAAACCTCCGAATTCGATACAGCTACACGATGCAAGGGAAGCCTTGCAGCCCTCCATCTTGGGCATAAACGATGACGACGACGACGACCTTAGCAACTGGGGCACCGGCGTCGGTGACGAGACACCGGCCCTGAGTCTGTTCAAGCTTTCGCTTATTCACGTGCTTGACCTCCTACGGAGCACTGAGCTCCCGGATTCGATCGACTTTGTCCGACACATTATCGACAAAATGGCCGATATGGGAAAGTCGGGGGTTGATGTTGTTGCACAAGTACCTGGCGTGTTTGTGGGCAGACGCAAAACGCGTGTTGGATGAGCAGGTGCGAAATCGCCAGATTGCCGCTGGGGACATCGACTTCTGCGTCATGTTCGGCAAACCGGCTGTGTGGCTCGACGAAACGACCAACCGAATGAAGAGAGCTATTGAGGAGTCCGGAATGACCTTGGTTGGCAAGGAGTTGGTCCCTTGGGATTTTTTCGACGAACCCGTGGCGGCGGCACTGGCGATCGTCCCTCAACTGGTCAAGAGCCTCTCACTGAAGGTGTGTGGCCTCCCTTTGACCGCCGCACGGCACTGGCATGAACAGAGCTAACGCGCTTCTTGTGACAGAAAGACCACACTATTGTCGTTGCTGATCTAGGCGGAGGTACCATGGTAAGACTGGCTTCTCATCTGTTCTTTGGCGCCTTCTTGTTCAACGATTTAACCAAGGATAGGACTTCATCTCGTACTACTTAACGGCTGTCAGGCCGACCGTCAAGGTTCGAGTATGCGTCGCTGGAGAAGGCCGACTTCTCGGGGACATGTTCATGCGCCAAGCCCTGTACTCCCTCGTGAGGAAGCAAGCCGAACGCACCCAGGATATCCAGGAGAACGACTGGGACAAGATCGAAGCCAAGGCTGAAGGTCTGTGGAAGAAGACAGGGCGCATGACCGCCACCGCATTGGGCGCCATGTCTCACCCCATTGATGTTCTTCTCTCCGACGAGACTCTTCTATCCATGAAGCTTGATGGGTTAGCTTAGCCCTCTGCCCTTAGCCGCCGTGGTGGCATTCTGCTGATCTTACAACCAAATCCTAGAAACGCTATCGTTAGGGAGTTTCAGAAGATCACCAACGGCATCATCGAACTCGCTGAGAAGCAAGTGAAGGCAGTCGACGAAAAGACTGGTCAGAAGCCTGCTGTACGTCCCAGTTCCCGCAACATCGTCTATCCGTAACGCGTGCTTCATGGGTGCTAATTCCTCACTCCCTGGACACAGATGATCCTTGTTGTAGGAGGTTTCGGATGCAACAAGTTCCTCCAGTCCGAGATGAGGAGCCGCCTCACGCATCTCGGCCCCCACATCGAGTTTACGGGCCAAGAAGGGTAAGTCCAGCGCTGCCAGCCACTTATTCACGGGCGACGTGAAAACTTACATCACCAATGGATCAGACAATTGGCGGTTATGAACGGTGCCGCCATCGCCTGCGTGTCGAAGTTTGGCGGCGGTGTCGGCAAACCCCGTACGGCCGCGATGTCCATCGATCACAACCGTCCCTTCGCGTCACAGCTACGGCTTTTGGGATGGTACGTGCGAGGATAAAGTCGCTGGTTTCTCTCCAAAGGTGCGTTCCCCATTCCATTCCGTCGACTGGACATGCGATTTCGCTTTCTGAGGCCGATCGCTGACTGCGCCATGTTTTTAAACCCATCTAGGGTGGCGAATTGCCCGTCATCGTCCCTCTGCCCCAAAGGCCTTCAACTGCATAAAAAGAGGGCCACCGCGCCGCCGCCCCCTCTATAACGTCTCTACCCCACTGAAGCCGGGATCGCTAATGGCCCTAAAGGAGATCAAGGCGGTGATCAAGCAACACCACATCATCTGCAAGAAGGAGGAGATTTTGGACGGGGCCGCGCGGATAGAGTTGGCGGTGGGTATGGATGGGAAGAACGTCAGGATTAAGATGTCGGTCAACGGAGAGGAGGACAACGACGTGCATTTCGATGTGCGGAACTATTAACGAGTTAAGCGCACGTCCCGACCCCAATTTTTGGGGTGTCGGGGCGCAGGGATGTTCATGGCCGTAGGTAATCTGGTTAGATTGGGTAGCGAGCAATTGCATGATGGACAACAGTGTTTCCGTGATGATGTGCTGCGACACTCAAAGCAAGTAACTAACCTCAGGCGTACATGTGCATACCATGTATGTACATACATACATATGCACATAGGTACCTACATAGGTACCTAGGTAACATAAGGTACATGCATGGGACATACCAACCTCAGGTAACTTCAGCGCAGCGGGCCATGCCCCATTGGGCAGGTGGGGTGGGCCACGGAGGTCTGTTTTCGATTTCATGTGTCGGGCTTTTCGATGAATGGATAGAGGCCCAAGGTAGGTCGGTACCTGACCTAAGGCGGGCAATCTTGTGATTGTTGTTTGCTTCGCGCTTTCCTCCCCCGTAAAATAAGACCACTCAGGCCTTACCACTACCGCCGGCGTACATTGGAAACCCTTCCCCGCCTTCCACCCTCACCGCAAGCCAGCAACCATGTCGCCAAGCGCACAGACAACCGAGAACAGCGAAGCCCCGGTAGATGTTGGCATCGTGCCCAACCCGAACCCGACGATTACCGAGCCATGGACAGTAGAGAAGGTGCTAGAGACCATCCCTACGGGGAAGCCCGTCGAAGCGACCAGCTCGCCGGTCGAGTACTTCCACCTCCTCGAGCGCCTCAAGACCACCAAGCGGGAGGGGTGGCGGAGATTCGGGATTGACCGGTAGGTGTCCTGGCTGTGTTCCAGTCTACTCTGTCTCGCCCCTGCTAACAAGCGCCGCGTGCAAGGGGCGAGTCCATTTCCGACCACATGTACCGAATGTCGATGATGAGCATGCTGGCGCCGCCGGCTCTTGCCGCCAAGCTCGACCTGCCCAAGTGCATGAAGATGTGTCTAATCCACGACATGGCCGAGTCGATCGTCGGCGACATCACCCCCGTTGACAACGTTACGAAGCCCGAGAAGAGCCGGCGCGAGGCGACGACCATGGATTACATCACGCAGAGGCTGCTCGGCAAGGTGGACGGCGGCACCGTCGGCTCGGACATCCGGGCTATCTGGCAGGAGTACGAGGACTCCGAGACGCTCGACAGCCTCTACGTCCACGACATCGACAAGATGGAGCTCCTCCTGCAGATGGTCGAGTACGAGAAACGCGGCAAGGGGATGCTGGACCTGGGCGAGTTCACCTACGTCAAGACAAAGATCGTGCTGGAGGAGGTGAGGGCCTGGGCGGAGGAGATCATGAAAGAGCGGGAAGACTTCTGGGCGGGGCAGGCTCATGTCCATGGTGAAAGTGGTGTTGATGGTGGTCTTGCTCCCGCGCACAAGGCAAAGCAGGATGCGTACTACAACAAAGAGTAGGGCCGCCGCATTCTGGGTCGATTTTGGTATGGCTTAGACTCGCGAAGTGGGCAGGGCATCCGTAAAGGGATGTTCACCTGGGAATTTGGCATTCGCATTACATTTGAGACTACACGGGGTACCGCGAGGTTTATAGAAGGTTTTCAGGCGAAAGACATGTTTCGCAATACCCATAGGGCGCGAGGAATCGAACTCGGGATGCATCTTGACTGGATGGAGTTGTTTTGGACTGGTGGATTGTTGGGGGGTCTTGTTATCACTAATACCACATAAAAATAAAGCTCGAGATCTAGTGGCCTCCCGCCTCATACATAACATCCATTCCGTTGCTACCTTCGCTATGGCAACCACGTGGAAATTATTTGACGGCATTGGTGAGCCAGCTATGGACGAAGGAGGTCGGTCACCGTCCTTCAAAAAAGCCTAGGCGTTTGCTAAAAGTAGATCCGATCCCTTTGACAGATCTGACCATCAGCTAGGCTTGGCGGGGCTCCACATTCCCACAGCAGTTGACAAGCATCCACTTCGTGAGCGGAGCCACTGACCGCGACTTGCTCTCTTCGCGTCTTGCTGTCTGCATGAACGAGGGGAGAGGATTGCAACTGATTCGCGCGCTCAAAATTCGAGAACCATTAGGATTTTGTTTGTCTACAAAGCCGTCGGGCTTAAAACCCCTGGAACCCGATCACCCAGCCGACAAAAGCGCCCACAGGTTCCATCGGACTCCGACTTTGCACAGGAGCTCGCGAACCCTACGAAGGTGGAAAGTCGGTTGCGAGGTTGAGTACTTGACGGGCATCATCATCAACGGGACGAGGCGGGCGGCTCGGGAATTGAAGGTGAAGTTGCACCCGCGTCGGTCGAAGCCGACGCTGGCCCCGCTCTGGTTGGTTGCCCCGAGCAGCTCTGTTGCTGTCCCTCGACACCTTGTCCAACACCCCGCCCGCCGCGATCACGCGCCTCTGCCCGGGTCGAGCTGGAACCCCAGGTGCTGAGTTGCGACAGGAAGGACGAATTCACAAGAGCACCGGCGTCTAGCACGCGAGCAATATCCCAAGTTTTGCTATAACGGCAGCTACAGGAACGCAGGGGAGCTCCGTCCGGGTCTGCCACGCAATCCCGCTCTGACGTGCATACAGCCCTGCTGGCCACACTTGGGTTGCACGCATTGGCCGTTGAATTGAATCAGGCGTGTAAGAGGGACATACATGACATTAGGCTCAGTTCCATCGCCATGTCGTTCCCGCCGCAATTCCATCCCCCCGGAGGGTTTAACCTCGACACATCGACAAGCCCCGGCCAACCGCTACACGCGAATATCTTCCGTCCGCCTCCATCCCCTACGGCATCGACCTACAATCTCGCGAAATCAACCGGAAGCCTGCTTTCCGACATCTCCATGTCGACTGTCCCACATACCGGGACAGCAAAGCGGAAACGAGCGAGGACAAGGGAGTCGACGCCGCTGGATTGGCATATGAACATGGAGGGCGCCTTCGATGGCCGGGAGGAAGAACGAAGTCGGGAGTCTAGGTATACGCTGGCAGGAGAAATCAGCACAACTCCGGCGGTGCCACCGGTCGGTGCAGTGGGTGGCGTATTAGACGACAGCGTTTACTCCGACGTCGACTACAGAAGAGCATTAGGGCCGAAGGAAATACCCGGGGCCGAGTCTCCATCAACGCAAATACCCTTCGACCGCACATCGAATGCGCCGAGTGCCGTAACATGGAGCCTGTTCAGCCTCCAAACTATAGGCGACATGGTTGGCAAGGTCTGGGAGTTCTGCACGAAGGGCGCTTTCAGGGGTTTCCAGGCGGGCGGCGGCCAGAGATACAACGTGAACGGGGCAACGGTAACGGAGACGACCGGGCAACCATGGGGTCCAGAACTGGACACGCCCATACAACCACCCCCCGAGGACACTCCCATGACCCAAGCCACGCCGTCATACTTCCCCCAGACAGCGCAAACGCCCTCCTCGCCCGTATATCATGAACTCAGCACACCCGTATACCACGAATTCACCACACCCGACTCCACACCTCAGCCCGCCGCGAAACGACGACAGGTCAGCGCGAACAATGACGAACTCCGGAATTGGGTGGTGGTCGACGAGCCGAACAACCAACCGCCGAAACGATTTGCCGCCGAAGTCAAGGCTGCTGCTGCCAGGACCAGCGGTTTGGCACGACCCCGACCAAGCTACAGCTTTCAGACATCTGCCAGCGCCCAACGCCGCACCGCCGCCCCCTCACAGAGGTTTACAGGCGGCACGCCGACTTTGTCGCGGATAGCGACCCGCCCTTCGCTTCGCATCTCCCAGGCCGGCTCGCCCAACCTAGCGCCCCGCGAACCAGCGAGCTTCGCCTCCCCGCGGTCCTCACCCCTCAGCGGCTCGACCCCAAGCCGCATCCCCATCGCCGTCCCAACCCAATCTCCCGCTCAGCAGAGCCACAACCACAACCCCTTCGCCGTCCCTAGCGCACCATTCTCCGCCTCGACGCCCCGAGCCGCCGCCTCCCGCCCCGCCAGCCGACCCGCTAGCCGCCACACCACGCGCCAAAGCCTCGGCAGCAACAGCACCAACATCTTCGCCACCACAAGCCACAACCTCCGGCCCGCCTCCCCCTCCAAGCTCGGCGGCACAGGCCACCGCCGTAACCGCTCCTCCATGTCTGCATCCCCCCACCCCGCAGCAGCAACAACAGTCCCCAAACCAGCGGCCCGCCGCCAGAGTATCCTAGCCCGACAGCAGCCGCAACCACAACTGCACCCGCAGTCTCAGTCTCAGTCTCAGCAACAGCAGCACTCGCAAACCACGACCAGCCCGCGGCTGGACGCCGAGGCGCGGCATCTGGCGCAGCGGAAGCTGGCGGCGGAGCGTGATGCGGACGCGAAAGTGGACGCGTTCAATGCCCGGCTGCTGAGCATGATTAGGCAGGGGAGGGAGGCGTTGGGGACGAGGGTGGAGGTGGAGATGGATGGGGATGATGATGGGGATGTGGGGATGGGGATGGATTTTGGGAGTGGTGTCGGTGGTGGTGGTGGTGGTGGTGGTGGTGGTGTGGGCGGTGGGTGGGAGGATGATGATTGAGTGGGTGTCTGAGGATTGTTCTTATGATGATCGGGTTGGGATAGGTTAAGCGTTGGTTGGGGCAGGAATGGCCGTGAACCTGGTGGTTTATGAGGGGGGAGTTGGGTTGGCAGGGCTGTTTTGGAGTAAATCTTGGTGTATATTGGGTTCGGGGGATTGACGATAGCATCCCGCGCTACGTCCCCCGTTTTGTTGGAGTTTGGTTTTCGGTGCATTTTCATGCATTTCATGATTGACTATACGGCGTAGGGTGTGCATCAGGGGGGAGAAAGTTTTGGGATCAGGTCACAGGGCTCTTCTTATATGGTACACATCTGGTCCAGCTGTGAGATAGTTTGTAATGACTCGTCGTTCGATCATAGGTACCCTGGGAATAAAAGGATTGCTAACTAATCACCATAACATATATGTTGTAGCCCTTTATCATACACCATTTCATCGTTTCCAGGTTGCTTGTGCTCCTTGAGCCCCTTGTGCTACCTGCAGTTCCAGCTGTTTAGGTAATCCCAATCACTGTTTGGAGAGTCCCTGTTTTGTTCCGGTACCTGATACCCAATCTCCACGTCAACTAGTCGTCAACTTGAATGCATTCATTTGCGACTTCGATCATGAGTCGTGAAAGGATGGGTTTGGGCAGGTGGGGGCCCAGCGTGGGGGTAACGGCCTCGTGGCGCAACCTTTACAGGGGTCCGGCCAGTCCTCCTTCACACCCATCAGACCACCACCCTTCCAATTTCATCGGAGGATTTATTTCTACCCTCTGTCTAGGTACTACCTCGCTACGCATGGTATCGCTCCCCGGACTTAAAGTCATCCAAACCGTCGACGCCAATTCTCTTCCTCCCCGACAAACCGACAATGTCGCC
Organism: Chaetomium olivaceum; assembly: GCA_039881045.1. Lineage (NCBI taxonomy): Eukaryota > Fungi > Ascomycota > Sordariomycetes > Sordariales > Chaetomiaceae > Chaetomium > Chaetomium olivaceum. Next base: position 39,175 of record JAYWVB010000051.1, on the reverse strand, counting down.
AAACTGGAACCTCAACCCCAGCTCGGCGATTCGCTTGTCGCGCTCCTCACTCTCCAGCTTGCTCAAACCCTCCATACTCCCCAGCATCCACGAGTCACAAACATAGTACATGGCGCCGGCAATGGTGCTGGGATCGACAGGCATGTGCGGCCAACTGACAAAAAAGGTGCCGACGACCACGAGCCACATAAGGCTGAGGATGCCGACCGCCATCCAGGTACAAACACGCGATGTAATCCACGTCTGCGTCACCCGGAACGGCACGTTGCTGAGCACAATCGGCATGAACTCGGCCAGGATGGCCGTGAAGGCGACCAGGATGAGAAAGCCATGCCGCTGCCGGACGGCGCCCACGATGCCGGAGAAGGCGTTCAGCGGCGGGGACACTGCGATGGTGCGCTGTGGGGGCTGGGGGGACTGTGAGAGCATCTGGTACGGGCTGAGCACCGCCAGGCCTGGATGGAGTAGGTCAGCCTCTGCGGATCCTGGGCCAAAGTGGGAGGAGAACAGGACTTACTGGTGAAAAAAAACTCCAGAAGAAGCTAACGCCGACGCCAGCCAGCGTGAACAGGGCGCGCCCTCCAAAGTTCTGCGTGCCCATGAACCTCTCAAACGCCGTATCGCCCCCCGTGTTGTTGTAATACAAGATCAACGCCATAATGCTGGTTATGGTCACTAGACATACCGCTCTCGCTGTGTACGACAGCATCAGAAACGGGAGATGATGCTCGGTTTTGCGACGAGTCTCCGCAACTTCGCTCTCATGCGGCAATTTTAAGCTGAGGCTTGACTCCGAGTCGACTTTCCACAGGGCCGCATCCGCATCGTGAACCATGACGCCGTAGTCAGGGACGCCGTAACGGTTGAAAAAAGACCCCAGCTCGAACCTCTTGCCCTCTAACACGGCCACAAGTTGCTGATGGTCAATCTTCTCCCCGCGGCCGGTCGAAAGCGATGAAAAGACTGCTCTTAACTCGGGGTTCGTCGACAGAGAGGCAACAGCCGCGATGGACCACGGATTCGCCGCCACACCGGTCCTCCAGCGGCGGAGGACGAACAAAATGAGCAGTGATAATACGACCATAAACACCAGCAGACCAATTGTCGCCCTTGCCGGGGCGAGGAACACCCCCAGCGTCATGGCACAGCCCCTGAAATCCAGCTTCGAACAACTGCCGTGCAGCTTCAGCGACACCGCCTCCGCCGACAGGGGCACAAGCAGCACAGCGGCCAGCAGCAGCAGCGTCGTAAGGAACACCAGGGCCTGGCCGCCTGCCAACGACCGGACACTCGACACAATGCCGTGCATCCCGCTCGTCCTCAGACACAGCGAGTCCCTGGCGGATGCTCCCCGGTGCTGTGTCAGAGCGTGCCACGGCTGCAGCTGCTTCACCGCCAAGTCGATCATGCGGATCGGGATCGTCAGCATCACGGCGAGGAGCGTCGGCAGGAAGAACCCCACGAAATACTCTCCCTCGGAGATGTAATAGACCTTCACAACCGTCTGCGGATCCGGGGACTGCGTCGCGGGCACCGGATACTCCGTAACAGTCGCGGTAGCCACGCCGGCCGCGTCGGTCAGGACTTTTGTCCGCACGGGGACTAACACACTCGTCGTCACCGTCGCTGTCGGTTTCCCGTCCGGTCCGGTCAGCGTGAGGACTACCGCGGTGGATACCGCCGACGGCGTGTTCGTGACGGTGGCCGTGGGCACCCCGTCCGAGCCGGTCAGCGTCACCGCCTCTGCTGTCGTGTATGAGGGCTCGACGCCGACGATGGCGCCGTGCAGCGTGCTCGTCAGAGTGTACTCGCTGACCGATCCGTCTAGCGTTCGGATCTCGGATGTGGTCTGTTTGGTGATGATCGTCACAACGCCCGGGAGTGTTGTCTGCTTGGTGACGGTGGTCACTACTTCGGTCGGGATTGTGGATATGACCGTGACGGGGCCCTCGTGGCCGTGCTGCTCGGGCAGGGGGTTGTAAAAGACTGGCTGGCTCGTGGTAGCGGGCTCGGTGGAGAGTGTGATGGTCTCGGTGTGGTACCCGGGCTGGCCGAACTGGGGTGCATCCCCGATTTTGACCCTAGTGGTCGTCTGTGTGCCAGTGGGCTTTGCCTCTGAGCTCGAGTCGTCGTCGGGCTGTGTTGTCATGGTTGCGGTCGGCGTGGGAGTGACAGGTGTGGAGACGTCAGAAGCACTCGAGTCGTTCTGGAACTGACGCCTCCTGTTCGCCATTATCGTTGTCATCGAGGGCCCCGGCGACGGCGTGATGCCCGCCAGGCCGTTTGTGCTCGTTTCCGATCCCGACCCCGGGACCACGTCGCGGTCAACCTCTGCGGGTAGAAGTCGGCACGCCGTCTCCAGGGCAGCAATAAGCCCCAGCATAACGGTTATCATCGTCACCAGGAATGACCATCGGAGCGGTAACGGTTTGTAATCTGGGATACCAGTTCGGCGCGGCGGATTTGCCTCGCCTGATGCTGTTTTCCCCGCTTGTGTGTAGAGCCCCAGGCTTGACAGTTGCTCGGATCCGGTCCAGCTTTCAGCCTTCTTGAGGGGATATCGTTCGGCGACAGCCACCGGGCTCGAGGCCCGGTCTTGCTGTTGAAGCGAGGAATACATGATGTGACTCGAGGGGAAAGCACAGTTTCCCTGGGCACAGGTTCATGACAAAGGCTCCATTTCTTGAGTTCAAAAACGCCGCCAACATCAGCGTTGTGCAACTGAAGAGATAGAGCGAAATGTTCTCCTGAGTACGTACAACGGCATTACGTCTTGTCGGTGGCTTTTACTTCTCGCAGCAAGTCCTGTCAGCTTTATTATGCCTGACAGCTCTCGGCTCTCACAGTGCTGTCGATCTTTGGTAAGGAGGCGATGCTCCTTCACAAGCCCATTGGCCTGCTCTGTTGCCAAATTGGGAGCTCGAACCTCAATGATCGGCATCTTTCTGGCACAGCCCACTGAGCCCACCGATCGAACCAGTCGAGCGGGAAAATCAAGCTTCCCCTCTGCCACCCCGAAGCTCCATTCGTAAGGTGGCCCAATTGGTGGTCTGCTCACCGGCCGATCGCAAGATGGATAACCCAGCCCAGGACCAATTATGGGTACCACATCCCAGACACACGGATACGGGAACGGTGTGAAACCATTTCTATTTTTATAACGGTCAAGGCTGGCCTTGGAGTCTTCAAGCATTGCGAAGTGGCCGCCATAACCTCGAGATGTCTGCATTGTTTAGCGACGAGAGCCGGGCAAACGAGTAAACGACTATAGGCATGACTCGAAGCTTGTGTCTGTTTTGAGCTGTGCTCACCTAATCCAGGACTGCCAAAACATAGTTCTGAGTAGCGTTTAGATACCTTGCTCGTCATGCTCACTAAGGTACCGAGGTAAGGAATGTTGAAGAGCTGACAAGCAGGGGGTAGTAGAGGAGTCACGCAAAAGGTCTACCGAAAAGGTGCAACGGACAAGGAGTCGGTCAACAAATCGATATAACATGCCTCGCCATAAGAGGTCCAACCTACTACTGCTATAACTACTACCAACCATACCATACAACCACCCCTACAGCTCCTAATAGCCCAACCACCCCCCTAATCCCCCCAAACCCCAACACATCCCCCCCCCCACCTCCTCACGGATACGCACCCATCAACAAATTCCCCTCCACCGCGTTCGCAAACACCTCCCCATCCGGCCCTCCCAACAGCGTCGAATGCGCCCACGGCTTAGCCTGCACCTCCTTCCGGATCGTCGCCGCGAAACACCCACTCCACCCCCCACGGGGGAAAGCCGCGTTGACGTCGTCCCGCGTCGCAGCGTGCACCAGATAGGGCCTGGCACCTAGGTTGTCGTATACCGTCGCCAGCTGGATCAGCTGGCCCAGGAAGGTGATGGTGCCGCGCGTGCCGAGGTCTTGGTGCCGGATGATGGCCTCGCAGACGGCCTCGGCTTGGGCTGGGGGGCGGCGGCTGAGGTTGCGGGGGTTACCGAGGGGGATGAGAGGAGGGTGAGAGCGGTGATGGCGCCGCGGAACTCGAAGGAGAGGTGGGTGGTGGTGAGGAAGGCGGCGGCGGTGCCGATGTCGTGGAGGAGGCTGGTTAGGGCGAGCGTGGAGGGGGAGAGGTGGGCCGCGTGGGAGGGGAATTGCTGGCGGAGGATTGCTGTTGCTGTTGGGAGGGGGGAAGGGGGTGGTTGGTTAGTCAGTGTGTGTTCAGGCAGGCATGGCTTTGATATCTAGGTAGGTTGGAAGGGGGTTGGGACAGAAAAGGGGAGGTTACCCCAGTAGAAGACGCGCATGGAGTGGTTGAATGTTGGGGTCGGGAGGTGCTCTTTAGCGTATTGCTGGGCCTTGATTACGATGGGGTCGTCGGACGGGAAGTGGATGTCCTTGACGAGGATAGGGCCCGGTTCGTGAAGGTATGGCTTGCCCTGGAAGATGGCTTCGGGGTCCAAGGGGACAGCGGTCCAGCCGTGCTCGGCGATGGGGTCGTTGGTGGTGGAAGACATGATGGTCACGCTTCGGGGCTTGGTGCTCTAGGAGTTGAGAGACTTTGGGTAAGTAAGGTAGGTACTCAAGATGACGAAACTCAGATAATGCGCGTCTCTTTGCTCTGACTTTTGATTTAGTTTATATACCTAGGTACTGAATCAACTTCGAGTCATAACCCGTCTAAGGTATTTCTAAGCAGGCTCATATGCGATAGGTTTGTATAATGACACATTGGTTTCGTCATGATGGTGCTTACTAACATCACTGCACAACATTGGGATGTTGTAGGGGGATTCATCAATTCTACCACGCTGTGTGACGCGTCTCTTTGAGGCTATTACTAAGCGCTGAAGATCCCGACTAACAACCTTCTAGGTTTCCGAGGAGTTTTTGAAGCTGTGTGAGGGAGTGATGTTGGTGATACTCGAGTCAGGAAAGTTTGGGCTTTAGGTAGTCAAAGCGCAAGCGGATTCAAACCGAAACCCTTCGACTAGACCTCGGCTCTTGTATTTAGTTGATTGTCGTATAAATAATGAATACTTGGGCAATGCCAGCAGCCCCTCGGTTTTAAGGCTGAATTCCCGGCAGTTGAGGTACCTCCTTAGTCTCGCCGGTCCGGGTCGGCTGTCGGGGCGGACGTAACTCGGGATGCCGCAAGTTGGTGTAGTCGGCTCGGAGCCCGGCTCGGGACGGCACTGAAAAACCCACTGACGAATCAGGTTTCTTTCGCGAGCGAGTTTGGGTTAGCTCAGCCTTGATGGAGGATCTATCATCTTGGTACGATGTGGGAGACCGCAAGAGCTTCGTCTCTAGGCTAATTCCATCTCAGAACAGACACGAGAGGCAAGAGAAGCCTTGCCTTCATAACATGCTAGGAGCGATATGCATTAGCGCTAACATTTTGTTTTGCAACCAAGGCTCCGAGCCGGAATTACTGTGCCTCTTAATGCCTCTACGAAGGCCCCGAAGAATCCGCAAACCTAAGGTACCTACCTAATGCGGCCAAGATTAGGGGGTAGAGATGGCCCCCTCAATCCTAACAATTGAACACCCCCAACTTTATTACCCCTAGATCGCTCGCAAGGATCGCATCCTAATCATTGTACATATATGTTCCGGCAATACCCAGATGTCCATGCACAGTAAGTAAACATGCAAAGTGTCACAGTCCACACTAGAAGTTCCAGGCTCTTGAGTTGTTAGTCGTGCGGGCTTTAACTCTCAGGTTACATCTCATTTCGTAATATGAAACAAGACTACTCCTAAAAGCTTCGTGGTTGGTTGCGGGTGTCAACTTGGTCTGTTTCCCACACCGAAGTCGGTTTCGCTTCCCAAATTGGCTTTGGTGAATCCTTGCCAATGGCAAGCTTAGTTCGTCCACACAAGAACTTTCGTGTTGCTTCCGCGCTAGTTACAACGTTTCCACCAATTTTGCGCAGGGCTTCACACAGATCATGAACCTTGTGTGAGGGATGTCCCATCCATAGCCTCGGCTCCCACCAACCAAATCATGAAGCTTAGACAGTAGCCTAGCCTTCTGTCTATGTAACGGCGCCATTGGGGACACAGAAGGCCCAGACAGGCAGTTGTCTCCTTAACCTTGCATGTGAAATAAGCTTCCCGCCCCCACTCGGCCCGGCGCGGCGAACTGTATACTCTGACAGGTCAGTCTCTGCCCCGTATTACATGCTTCGTCCCACCCCAAAGTTGTATTTCCACATCGTACGAGGCACAAGCTCCCACATGTGATTCGGCATTTCTTTAGTCGAGAAGGCCGGTCCTTCAGGAATGACCGTGGCCACTTACCCCCCTGAATGTGGGTTAATCTCCACCACAGCTGATCCACCCTTCAACCATCACGAACCATCCTCACGCGCTACTGCTTGCAGCGGTGGGTTTTCCGCCGACCGTTGTGGGCTACCCAGTAACCGAAATCGGGAGGTGCGAGATGCCGGAAGAGCTTCCGGCATTCTCACCGCAATGTGGCCGGGCGGTTTATGGAGTTCTCTTCGCCGAATATCCGTATGGGGCCTCTGAAAGGCATCTGAGAGAGCCACCGCTGTGCTTTCAGCTTCCCTGTATGTTTCTCTTTTGGAGTTAAACAGCAAACTCTGCTGCAGTAGTCGAGACTGCTCCGCAACCGGTTGAACAGCCAACAGCCGCAAATTGGGGGACCAACGGCGAACCCCGAGTCAAAGGAATGGGCCGAGAATGCAACGCTATCAGACGTTGAGCCTTGCGAAGGAAGCAAAGGCGGGATAGGGTGTGATAAGTGGCGTAGTATAAGTAAGAAGGCTGCGGCATAGCCAATGTCTTTCCTCCCCAGCTCCTTCACACCCCGGAGTCCTTCAAGTCATCGGTTGTCCCTCAGCCAACATGCACAACCGCTTCCTGCTGTCGGCCCTCGTGGGCGCGGCCACCGTGTCTGCTCGTGACATCCCCTCTAACGTCCAGAACTTCTACGACTCGGTCAAGGCCAAGGGCACTTGCTCCAACAAGCTAGCCACAGGCTTCTACAGCAAGGACAATGGCCCGAACAGTAAGCTTGAACCACCCCCGTCTGTGTGCCAGCTTCAAAGCCTAACACCACACACCGCCAGCCTTCTCGTACTGCGGCGACCACAAGGCCGACTACAACGTGATCTACCTCAAGGGCACGGGCAGCGCCTTCGCCGACATGGACGTGGACTGCGACGGGGAGCAGAACGGGCGCGGGGACGACGGGCGGTGCGAGAGCAGCGGCGACACGCAGTCCATCACCTCCTTCGAGTGGATCATCAAGGACTATAACAAGGGCATCAAGGACCTCAACGCCAACGTGCACCCCTACGTCGTCTTTGGCAACGACGGCACCAAGAGCGGCTGGAAGACTTTCGACCCGCAGGCCCACGGCATCCGCCCGCTGTCCGTCATGGCTGTGGTCTGCAACGGCAAACTGGTGCGTACCTCTCCCCCCCACAGAAACAACAACAGCAGCCCCCCTTTCCCCTCCCTTCTTCATCCCAACATCACCAACATCAACCAACCCAACCCCCCAACCCAAACCCCTTATATTAATAACCCCCCCCCCACAGATCTACGGCATCTGGGGCGACACCAACGGCGACGACGGCCCCAAGCCCATGGTGGGCGAAGCGTCAATCTCGCTCGCCACCGCCTGCTTCGGCACGTCCATGAACGGCAACAACGGGCACGACGAGAACGACGTGCTGTACGTGGCCTTCCCGGGCGCGGACGCGGTCCCGGGGGCCGACGGCGCCAACTGGGGCGCGAGCAGCTGGCAGGCGTTTGAGGCGTCGATCGAGGGGCTGGGGAACAAGCTCATTCAGCGCATCGGCGGCGGCGGTGGTGGTACCGACCCTGACCCTGACCCGGAGCCGGAGCAGCCCGGCGAGTGCGCGTGGCCGGGCCACTGCGAGGGCGCGAGCTGCGCGACCAACGACGACTGCTCGGACCCGTGGGCGTGCGTGTCGGGCAAGTGCGCGGTGGACCCGGCGACTGGTGGTGGTGGTGGTGGCGGCGAGCCGGATTATGCGTGCGAGTGGGCCGGGCACTGCGAGGGTGTGAACTGCAGCAGCCACGACACGACGACTGCTCCGACCCCCTGCACTGCGATGCGGACGAGAAGGTCTGCACTATGGACGGGTGCAGCTGGCCGGGCCACTGCCTGGGCGCGAAGTGCGCTTCTCATGGGGACTGCGCGGACCCGTACGAGTGCAACGCGGGTGCCGGGTACTGCTGGTATGCTTCGGAGTAAGTGAGGGAGGCTGGTTGGTACTGGTTGGTGGTGTCGATGAGTGGTCACTTCGAGAGAGCATTAATCGCGGAGAAAGGGCATCTGATGGGAAATGTAGTGCAATATGTAATCAGATACAGCTCATCGACATCTTCTAAGCCGCCTATCAGCAACGTCTCAACGCAATGGATAAGTGAACCCTCCGCCAAGCACCCAAGTACTGAGACACAGCAATGGGGAAGTCTCCGTGGCCGTTTTTGAAGTGGAATCCCAATGTAAACGGCATGCCTGAACTCCGTTGCAACCTGGGCATACAAATGACACCCGCCGCCCCTCCCCCTTCCCCTAAAATAATGTGCACAGCGCAGCCACCCTTTAGCTCATAGGTCGAGCTCCGGACCAAGCCTCTCGCTCGCCCGGGACCCATTCATCACCCTTCCTCTACCCCTTTTCACCTCTCACTCCTCCTTCAGCCACAGAAGCACGCGCCCTGGCAGCTCTTCATGAAGTTGTTGTGGAATCCCGTGACGTCGCAGTATGCCTCGGCGTTCTGAGCCAGACATAGGTCGTTCATCATGGCCGACTTGCACTGCGGCGTACCATAGTTGGCGGCGGTGGTGGCCTTGGGGCTGCCCTTGCCCGCCGTGTCGTTGGTAGACTCGACCGGCGCGGCGAGGGTGGGAGTGAGGAGGAGGGCGGCGGTGGTTGTTAGGAGGGCGAGGACCTAATGGAGGGGGGGGTAAGGTGTTAGTTTATGTCATTGTCATGGAGGGACATGGTAGGTAGAGAGTTAAAGCGTATGACGTGCCTTCATCTTGACGGTTGAGTGGGTTTCGTTCAGGGATGAATGGCGATCAGCGCAGGTGAGCGACGGTCGATCCTTGGCGGAGGGAATGAGGCTCAGCAGGCTGGTGCGGAAGGTTTCTGGTCTAGCCAACGGCAAAGTGTTGCGATGTCAATTGATCGGGTCCTTATAGTAACGCGTTGGCTTCCGGGTAGCAGCGGCCAAGACGTTGAGATGGCGGTCGGGGTCGTGCCAAGTAGACTTGTTCCTTTTCCGAAATTCGTTGGTTCTTTCCTGTTCCAGGGATCCAGTCGAGGGGGGGGTGGGCGAGGCAGAGTTAACGAGCGTGTGGGGGGGTAACAACCCAAGTTGGCGGAAAGGGCGAACCGGAAATCGGCAGCTATGGAACCACTCTCGAGTTGTTGGCGCAAAATATGTATGTATGTACGGTGTTCAACCGAGAAAGGAGGGCGTCGTCAAGGTGGGATTTATGGCGGCGAGACCAAGTAAAGTAATGTGTTCTGTCGGCGGAGCGAGCCCAGGTCCCGGGACGTGGCTGCGTGGCTAGTCCGGCCGCTGCAATGGAATGCAACCGACAAATATTGAATCCGCACTTGTCCGGTGGGAATGGATGCGAGGGGTGGGTAACCTGGGCACCGGGAATTGAGGGATGTGGGAGGGGCCGGGCAACTGGGGTATTACAAGAGGGAAACCCTGGCTCAAAGGGGCCGATCTGCATTGATGTCCCCAAGGAACAAGCCTAACTTGAAAGCTCGGAAGGTCCGGAAGTTACTTACTGGAGTCGTGAGCAGTCCAGTGCCCTTGCTTGTTGTTGCGCTTTACAGGCTGTTCTGTGAACTTTCGAAATGGAAAGAACTGTTATCTGGAAAAAGAGACCCAGGAAGTGCCAAACAGCAGTCTCGGGCGCTCAATTTGGGGTAATCAAAATGCCAATCTTGTCTCACTCTCCCCCCACCTCCTCCTTGCTCCCAAGCCCGCGGTCGATGTCCATCCCCCTCCATCCGCCACATGGAAGTCCGTTGGTCGAACTTTGGTGGGTGCTTGCGTGGTTCCTGGTTGCTCAGAGCCCGACTGTGCAAAGCATGGAAAGCAAGCAGCCACGCGTCTGGCTCCGTTCCCGATTCATCAATGATAATTCCATCTCCGGTTCCTTGGCTAACAGCATGGCCAAATGAATGTTGAATGGCACTAATGGCTATAAGGCCAGGATTTAAGCCGGTTTGGCCAATGGGACCCTGTGTTCGGTCGCGTTCTGAACCGGGCCCAGCGTCCATGTCAGGGAGGGATCGTCAGGTGGCAGTGGGTGTGGGTGGGGAATGCAGAATGGCCTGTGTGCCTGTGCAAGAATTTTGGGAACGGGGCAGCACAGTCTTTCCGGTTAGTTTGTTCCCAGCCGCTCCCGGCCTTTGGGTCACACCCACCATTCACCACCAAATGAGATGCCGTCCCGAAGTCTGGAGAGGAAGACAGGTCCGGCTCTTGCCCTGCCAGGCCACCCAATCGCCGTTTCAGATAGAAAGTGCCTCCCCATTTATCCAAATTTCCACCCACAGACGAGCACACCCCCGGGACGTGCATTCGAACAACAGCGCCGCCGGCAGCTCTGCCGGGCTCCGGCTGGGGAATCGTTTGCCTGCATTCTGGATTCTGTTTTGCCCGCGAGTTACCTTGGACCGAAAATTTGTGCACGGTCTGGTCCGCTTTTGGTCCCAGTTCAACGTCCCAAGGAAAGTCCGGAAATCGTGGGTTCGAGATTATCCTCCAAGTGGATCAACAGAAAGCCACTGCGCATCTTTTGAGGTTACTGTTTCTATTAATATCGCAAGAGAAACCGACTGCGGGGAATCCCGTGGGGAATCGCGCTGTGCGACGCCGGTACGTGTTCCAGAGCCAAGGCCAAGACATGTTCTATTGACTCGATCGGAGCTAATTACATGCGGCTGTGAGACAACATCCACATCACCACCGGCATGTCGGTTGGGCACACATGATCCGAGACAAGAGTCATGCGAGAAGGCAGGCAATCGGCATCGGGCTCGTTGCTTAATTGGGCTCACTAAGCATGTTGTCATATAGTGTTTTACCAGAACAGTGCAGAGCACCAGTATAGTTTGTATGTTGTCGGTTGTAGAGCTGCAGGTGCTACAACCGCGTTGACCCCCGTGTTGACACCCTGCGTTTACCTGGATCAAAGCCATCCGAAACCATTCGGGTGTAATCTCAAATGTTTCAAAGGCCAAGAACAATCGGAGTGCAAAACACAAGGGAAGGGGGTTGATTCCCTGCCAGTGGTCACGGCCCTTCAATCCTCCAGTCTCCCTTTTTAAGGCTCAAGCTCATAAAACTACGAAAATCCATAGCACGACAAACTGGCTAGCCCAACCTCCTAAGTTAACTGTATCTTCACGTCCCTATCGCTTATCTTTTACGCCCCAGTTTATCTCTTGAGTTGGCATTAATATCAGGCGGGTTTGCAAACTCATCAACGTTTCCTCGCGGCGCTATTTGTTGATAGTCGTAGTACACGTTGCTACGACCCCCCTACCTCGCACGCATGGTTAGTATCAAATAAAAGGATTCATCTACCGACTAAAAGCTCGCGCCCTGAGCACCTCTTATATCCCAGTTCACCGTTCTAAATGGACGAGGCCCATGCATAACGCGTCCTCGCACAAGCTCAGAAATCAATATCTAGACTAGAAATACCTACTCGGTCGGATGGCCGAGCTTACTATACATGCATGTCCCTGGCATCCCTACCCCGGGAGAGGGAACAGGGAGCGTCTATGGCACAAGGGCTATTAGAGTTATTTTTCATTTTCCTTAACTATTTCTTTCCCTTCCCTTCTTTTTTGTTTTCTTTTTTCTTTTTTCCATTCTTTTTTCTTTCTCTGTCTTAGAATGTGCACACCCACCTAGCAATACGAGTGTAATTGAGGATGGAGCTCTTTCTGGGTTGCGTCCGACGCAGAGCCCGGAGTAAACGCCATGATCAGACCCTTCCTATTCCGCCGCCTGGTCTCGCCAGCTAGCTTCGTACTCACAATAACATACGCGAGCAACGTATAATGCGGCGCTCAGGGGTTAGTCAAAACTGTAGGTCACTGCATTGTGCCATGTTCCGGTTTGATCTGTCGCTATGATGGCTAGGGCCGAGGTGATGACGTTCGCGAACTCGTCACCCTTTAGCTCTACGCGGAGTAGGCACTATACCAGGGTAAGCATCCCTGACTCGAACTCCTCGTGATCGGTCGTCTCTATGACCGTTGTATCGTGTCGAGCTGCTCCGTTGTAATCGTCACCAGTGGTAGTTTGGGGAACTCCCCGGCTTCCGGTCACCACTCTAGTAGATGGCCACTCGCGTGGCATACGTGGGAAACCGTTTCCAGACGCGGACGTAATGGTTCGACGTTTTCTTAGTGACGGGGCGAAACTGGTGCTGTGTCATACCCTCGTTGTTGACCCTGTGCTTTATGGCAACTTGGCATCCGGCTCAAACCTATAGGATAGGTAAAGTTCTCAAACCCGGACCATACGTTGCTGGTGGTAGGACAACCGATCATTATGTTCGTTTATCTCACAGCCAACATCCAGCTGGTGTCGAGTCAACAGCATCCAAATATGATTATGAGACCATCGAATTATTGCAAGCAGACAAGATAACTCCATTCCCGACCCCGCCGACAAAGCAGACAAAAGAAGGTCTGACACCCGGAAATAGTATGTACAATAGTATTATACCTTACCGACAGAAACCAAACCTACAGCACTCCAAAACAGGTTGATCTAGTTATTCTGACCGTGACCCATCCCACCCAACAAGACGGAATGGGGCGAGCTGAGAAACATCTCCCCACTTACCCTTACCCAAACCTGCGTTCCCCCTCTGCCCATGATCCCCTTCACGTCTCGTTTGCTCTCTCGCTCGCTACTACATAGTCATTCATGAGTCCCCTTCTCATCCACCCCCCTCCTCACACGAAACAAACTCCCGCCAAGCAGGCCCTCCCCACCCACAATCCCATCCACGCTCCTCTTCAACCCCTTAACGACCCTCCTCAGCTCCAACACCTCCAGCTCAGCCCCAGCCCCGGCATTCCTCCCATTCCCAGCAGCACCGCCCGCACCCGGCGCGATCTGCGCGAGGCACTCGTCCGCCCGCACAAGCAGCTCGCCGACCCACGCGCCCATGACCCCGTCCCCGCCACCACCATTAGCATTCGCGCCCAGCGCGCCGGCAGCGCGCCGCTCGACCTCGCGCACCCACGCCTCGACCGAGACGGCGATCCACTGGACGACCGCCTTCCTGCGGCGGCCCGTAAAGGGCGCCTCCTGCGCATCAAACAGGTTCTCGAGCACCTGCACGACCAGGGCGTGCGGCACGCCCAGGTTGAGAAACAGCAGCACGGGCCAGCAGGGGTCGGCGCCGATGGAGGCGTCCTGGCCGTGCGTGACGGCGAACTTGCAGACCTCGGGCAGCAGCGCGTCGACGGGGAACACCAGGCTGTCGAGCGACGTGCGGTGCGCGATGAGCTGGATCTGCTGGGAGACCGACTCGTACGGTAGAGGCGGTTCGCCTGTCAGGGGAGGGGCGCCCTCGGGGAGGGGCTGCCCGGCCTGCGCGAGCCGCCAGTATTCCTGCCGCTCTTCGGTTTCGTAGGCTGTTTGCTCGATTAGGCGGAGCCATGTGTCCATGATGACGCGGGGGTTGTGGTAGTCGGCTGCGTGGTAGATGAGCAGGCAGAGGTCGAAATAGGCCGCTTGGTCGGCGTATTCGTTGTATAGCTGTGGGGCGGTTAGTTTGTACTGCGAAAACCGGATGGTTAGGTGAATGATACTCACCTCGGTTACGCTCTTGATGGGACCGTCAAGCGCCTCCAGGATGTCGGGGAGCTTGTCCCGTGAAACTCGCGAATCCGCCTGTAGCCGCTCAAGCAGATCATCTTGGATGTGCGCAATCTCAAGAAGCTCGGTAACTTCATGATTGAGCAGTTGCTGCTGCTGCCGGCTGACGCCAATGGTGTTAACACTGGCATTACCCTTGGCACGGCTGAGCAACGTGATACGGTCCTTGACGCCAATGTCCAAATCCGATTTCGCAAGGGTTGCTTGCACCTGGGCGGCTTCGAAGAAGCGGCTGCGGTGTGTGTAGAACCGGCATAGCAGCTCGGCATGCTGGTAATCCGTCTCCGCCAGCCGCTGAAGGTATGTAATAACATGCGGGGAGTCAATGGACAAGAGCCGGTCGGTCCAGTTCTTCTCAATGTACCACTCATAGAGGTCGAAGTGGAAGACTTCATCGCTCGAGTCGTTGACAACTGTGTACGCCTCCATCCGCTTCGTGGCCGCGAGCGTGGGCCGCCCATCAACCACTTCAGGCTCGCCGGCAAAAGCAACCTCGAGCTTGTCGAGGACTTCGTGGATCAGGGCATAGCAGAGCTTCCGCTCGTCGAACATCTTCTTACGGGAGTCGTTGGGCGGCTTGCCATCATTAACCCACGTAAGTGCCGTGTTCCCACGGTCTTTTTGCTGGGCCACGGCCAAACACAGCTGGACGGCGCCGGCGTAATAGTTGAGCTGCATGTACTGCTCGACAGCGCTCCGAAGGTTAGGCGGAGTGATGCTGCCCGCGACCTGCTCAAACAGCCTCAAACTCTCCGCTAGGAGAGTTCGGAGCACATTGGGGTTGTGCACCTGCTCGCTGGCGCGTTGTAATTGCTCCTGGGCCTTGAAGGTGACCACGTCATCGGGTGAGCAGAAGCTGCCGCATCGTCTCCTAAGCGCGTCGGCAACAGTCTCGACGTTGGCGCCGCTCGCAATGTTGCGATTAACGATAGCCTTGACCAGCACCTTGGCGAGTTCTTTGCCGGGGGCTTGGGAGAATAGGTGCTCATACGTCAAATCCCGAAGTTGCTGTTGTGACGTAGGATCGAGGCGGGCGTAGATGTCCGAAACCCGTTCGTCAAAGAGCATGAGGACGAACGAGATACCCTCCGAAACGCTCTCCATCAGCTTTCGCAGACCGTGCAACGCTTGGTGCTCTTTCTGGTTGGCGATCTCTTCCTGCCTGTTGAAGAGTCGGTCAGACGGGCCAGCAAGCCCCTGAATTGTGCTCTTGTTCGCCTCCAAGAAATTCCGCAGTCGTTCGATGTTCTCCTGTATCATGACGAGTTTCGTTGCCGGAACGGTCGAGGAGACAGCCAGAGAGCCCTTAGCTTCCACCTTTGTCGTAATAACCTTGAATTTCCACAAGGTCCGGACGAGGCGGGTAACATACAGGGCCAAGGCATCGTGGCGGGATGAGAGCCTGACAAACTCGGAAACCAACTGTTTCCCGTCCGACTCCGCGAGCCTTGGTTGACCACCATACTCGACGAACGCCATACGGGCGATGTTTTCGGTCTTCGAGTCAGGTGCCCTACTTGTGGCCGTTCGCAGGTCGCTACCCTGTCCGCATGCGACAGCCAGGGCCGCCGATATTGTCTCAACGCGGCCGTACTGAATGAGGAACTTGCGCACCTCTCTCTCGAGCCCTTCCTCGCCAGCGGAAGTCCTAATTGCATTGGCGAAGATGTCGACCAGCCTCCTCCGGCGAACGATGTGTACTCCGGTGTTGGTGAGCACGGCGAACTCACCCGGGGTATTGTCAAACTGGACGGCAAGTTCGTTACCGAAACCAAGGGGCTGCTTCGAGGCGGAGAAGGGGGCTGTTGTCAAACCGATCTCGAGAATGCGGCTCCCGGGCTCCAGATCCACCCAGGTCCCTTGCTCGTAATACTTAAGTGCGGAGGCGGGAGTGGTGGCTTTGATCCTCCCTGTGTCGGGGGCGGAGACGAAAAGAACATCCGAGTTGGGCTGTTTACGGACCACATCAAAGAAGTAGCCGGGCGCGAACCGGACGCCTAGGCCGCTGGGGTCGAGAGCTCGCGAAGTCTTGTCTAACTGTCCCTCGACCGATGGACCTTGCATTGTCCGAGTGCGAACGCCCGAGTCCTTTGGCGGGAACTTGACGAACTGAAGCTGCATGCTTTGCGGAGCGAGACTGGTTGACCCTCCCATGGTGTAGGACGCAGAGCTAGTGGCGCTAAGAAAGAGGCGGCAGCCTGTATCGGTGAGAGCCATGAGATGCAGTTTCGAGGCTTCGGTAGCCGGGATAGGGCTGATGGAGACGATATTCGTCCGGTTGGTGAAGAGAGGGGAGCTGTCTACCATGTGCGCAAAGTCACGCAGACAGCTCGTCTTATCTTTCTCGATGACTCGCGTGAGCTTCTCTGGGGTTTCTAGGTGGTAGGTGCGGATGGTGGAGCGGTTAGAGAGCGAATAAATAAGGTTCCGCGTGTCGTCGACGACCAGGGCGATTAGGCCCTCTTGTGGCCGCTGGCTAAACGGGAGAACGGCCGCTGACCACCCTTGGTATGAGTGGTTAATCTTGCCACACCTGCTAGAAAACCACCTCTCCTCCTGTTGGTAAAACAGCTCATGGATATCCGTATCGGTTTCACCGCCAAGGAAGATGCGGCCCGTGGCCGTGCCCACAATATAACTGACGTCGCTGCTCCCTCGATGAACCGACATCTTTGTCTGGTACAGCGTAACCGAGTTGGACCCTGAAGGCGAGGGCACAGCCGACACGCCAAGCAGGATGATCTCGGTGGCCGTGGCGACGACTAGTATGTGCGTGATGCTCTCGACGAACACCCCCGGTTTCGGGGGGACCAGAGCAACGGCAGTGATCGTGTGGGCAGCATCCTCGTAGCCGATAAGCTCCGGGTCTGGATGTGTGTAGTCCCACAGAAAGAGGGAGTCGTCGATCGAAGCCCAAGCGTAGTTAATGCTCGCAAACAAGCCAATCTTTGTGGAAACCGAGCCCTTGTTTAGGCGCGAGAACACTTGATCTGGGATTGGATACGTCGACACCTTGTAGAACGGGGCCCACGATGAATCGGGATACTGCATGTCATAATCGGAGGACGCGCCAGCTTTTCCACGCAGAACGGTTAGTCTTCATCCAGAGCGCAAGCGGCAGAGCGAAGCAAAAGGTAAGGGAGGGAAAGAAACATACGCCTGCAATAAGAATCGATGTCGGGGTAGCTCTCGTCGAGCTGTAGGGTCTGGTTGACGACCTGCGCGGCCTTTGCGACGGGGGGCAGGTCTTCGCGCAGGTGCGGCGGTGGCAGCATGCCGGTAGCAATCTCCTGCTGCCCAGAGCCCATGGTACTCGTGATCGGCCCCGGTGTGGTCCCTAGTGTTGTGCCATTGGCGCCCGCCCCTGCGGTCTCGTTGAAGTTGAGCCGCCTGCGGGCGGTATTCGGTCCCGGCGCAGGAGTGTTGATGAATGCGCCAGGAATCTGGCGCACGGGAGTGACGGGGTTCATGGCGGCAGAGATGGGGTGTTTGTTGAGCCGGCGGCGCGATCAACGAAGATGTCCGTCAGATGTTGTCGCAGCCGTCGGGAGGATGGGAAGGGGAGCTCCCCGCCGATATTTTGATCCAGAGCTGACCTATTGCAGCTCGATTGCTATGGCAATTGCACCATCAAAGCAACGTTGAAATAAAGCTCAGAAGCTCGCGATCGGGGCCTGCAACGCTGTCGGAAGTGAAGTCGTCGGAAACGTGGGATGCTTTGTATAGCAATGGCCAAGGAAACTGGGCTCAAAAGAGTTGGCCGTAAACAATTTTTGGAGCACTGGGATCATTGGCGAGAGGCTGGCTCTGACGCGCGAACGCGCTGGGGTCGAATTGGCGATGCGCTAAGCTGCATTTAGAATTGCTACCGCTGATTCTGCCACCGCCTTTTGGGCTGCTCAACCCTGGCACTTCGGACAGAAGCTCGATTTTGGGGACAACTAATCTGTACGAAGTACAGGCAAATTGTTGTATTCCGACATTGACCTGATTTAGTTTGTCCACTATTTTCATTATGATTATCTACGCATTGGTATTTCTGAAGCTAGAGTGGTTCTAATCACCGACCCCTGCATTTGATAACCGCACTCTGGGGATCTGGGGCGGCCCAGGATGAAACCCTCATTACCTATCAATCATATCAAGCACCCTCACTGCTTCTTGGCCTCCCTTTCGGCTTTCCGCAGCGCCCTAGTACGGATATCAACGTGCATCTTCCGGTTGAACCAGATAGTCACGCCGCTGGTTGCGCCCACTGTGCTCTCAATCACCCACTTAAAGGCAGCGTGGCTCCACCAGGGCGTGTAAGTGTTGGGGAACATCTCGTTTCCAGTCAAGCCAATCTTGCTCAGCGCCGAGCTGACAAACTGCTTGGGGTTCGGAATGAGAAGGCTGGTGCGGCGGATCTTGCTCATGGCAGTCGTAACCAGGTAGCTGACGACGAGCTGGACGTCGACACCGTGGGGCTTGAGCTCAGAGGCCAGCGAGCTGCTCCAGTGTTGCAGGAAGGCCTTGCTGCCGCTGTAGGTGGCGAGGTAGGGGGTGGGCATAACACCGGCGAACGAGCCCATGGTAAGAATGAGACCCTTCTTGCGCTTTGCTAGGATGGGCGCGACAACTTGGGTGGTCTTGAGGGTGCCGAGGCAGTTGATGGTGATGATGTTCTGGAGCTCTTCGCGGGCGGTCTCGAGGAATGGTACGGGGATGCTGTGCGACTGTCCGACGTTGTTGATCAGGATGCCGACATCCAAGCCCGAGATCAGCTCGGCTAGGCGCTCGTAGTCGGCATTGTTATCCTGGGAGTAGTCCATCGAAAGTGTCTTGGTCTCCAGTCCGGACCATTTCAACTTCAACTGGTGCGCAAGAGTGTCGAGTTTGGACTGGGTACGAGACACGAGGACGAGGTTGAAGCCCTTGGCGGCCAATTGCGAAGCGAACTCCTTGCCGAGGCCATCCGATGCACCGGTGACGACGGCCCATGTTCCCTTCTTGCCATACTTGCGGAGCTGTAGATGGAAACCTTGTTAGCGATATTTTGGTCATCCGTGAAGGGAACAAGAGCATACGTTGGTGCCGCTAAGGATGAAGCAGTTCAGGAACAGCTGAATAAACGACAGCACCGGCTGAGCAACGTAGAGAGCCCCAAGGCCCGCCAAAGTCCACTGGCCGGCCTGAGGAATCGAGTTCCATAGATCAAGAGCCCTGTCCAGAGTCTCTTGGACGTCAAAGTTGAACGCCATGATGTCGCAATGGTTATGAGGAGCTAGGTCCGGCAATGCGTTGTGGGGGTGAAGGTTGGCTTTTCAACCGGGCGAGGCCGTGTCGTGGTTGATCGTAAGCACGCGCTCGTCCCAAAAATGTTGGGACCCTTGCATCGGGAAGATTTTAAGGGGCCCGCCTGTTGTGGAGCGCGGCTGGAGCTTTGACCAAGCCGGCCGAGGTTGGGGGAAGGACCCATAATCTGGCGCTAGCAAGCTTGGCACTTTACAGCTGGGTGAGGTGGTGAGCGCTTGACAGCCAAAAAGATTCTCGATCCCGCCAAACACAAGTCGCGAAGCTGCAAGCGCGCCGTCTCTCGTCCAGTGCCGCCACAACCAAAACATCTACCTCTACGCAACTTGAAAAATGGACAAGCTCCAGGAATTCCTCCCTTCAGGGGAGAAGGGCTACCTGCCCTACTACCTATTCGTGGTAAGTTACGGTACTGGCAAAGACTCTACCTCCCGTTGCCTAACCGTCTCTTTTTGTTGTTTAGATCTCCGTCGTGGCCATGGGCAATGCGCTCCAAAACTACGCAACCCTACACTACACACGGCGCATCTACAACGGCCGCTTTGTCGCCAACCACTCCCTGCCGCCCGCCACCGGTCGCTACAATCCGGAGGACAGCACACGCATTGTCAAGCCCGCTTCGTCGACGGGCAAGGATTCGGAGAAGGCCAAGGACCAGGTCTCGCCTCTCGCTGCGCGCGTCTTTGGCACCTACACCTTCGTGGCGGGAATCATCCGCTTCTACGCGTGCTACCAGCTAGAGAACCCGAGCATGTACCAGCTGGCCATGTGGACCCACGTCATCGCCTCGATCCACTTCACGACCGAGATGCTGGTGTTCAAGACGATCCGCTTTAGCGGGCCGCAGGTGTTCCCGTTCCTCGCTGGGTACGGCGGTGCCATCTGGATGGCGTTGCAGTATAACCACTACGTGCAATAGGCGGGCTGCTTCTCATGGGAAGGGGGTGTTGGGGACGATATTCGTGTTCCTGCCTGGCCATATCTAGCTAACCCTTATGTCTAAGGCAACGTAATGTTAATACTTGTTACAAACAATAACAGAAAACGTGTCAGAACTCCCGCATTAGTTAAGCAACTTGCGGTACAGCTCCCCACCACAGCCCCTCAGCCGCGCAGCGGCCTGCTCAGGTGTAATGTCCCGCTGAGGCTCGGCCATCAGCTCGTATCCGACGAGGAACTTGCGGACGGTGGCGGAGCGGAGGAGAGGCGGGTAGAAGTGCATGTGAAACCAGCTGTTTTCGGCCTCCTCCTCGGTACAATCAAGCGGCGCCTGGTGAATGCCGGAGCCTGGAACTTGTTAGTAACGGATTCCGGCCCGGTCCGTCTGATAAATGGCGGATACTCACTGTACGGGAAGTTCGTCTCGAACAGGTTGTCATAGCGCCTGGTAACCTCCTGCACGGCCTCGGCGAACTGCAGCCGCTCCTCGTCGGAGAGATCGACCAGCGCACGAACGTGGCGTTTCGCGATGATGATGACCTCGAACGGCCAGACGGCCCACCACGGGCACACGACGAGGAAGCCCGCGTTCTGCCAGACCACGCGCTCCTCCTTCTCCATCTCGAGTTTGGTGTAGTCCTCCAGCAGATGCCGCCCGTTCTCCGTCCTGTACTTGGTCATCTGCGCCAGCTCCTTGCCAGGCTCCTCCGGCAGTGTGCTGGTCGTCCAGACTTGGCAGTGGGGTGTGGGTTGGAGCAGCCCATGGCGGCGCCCTTGTTCTCGAATATTTTGCATGTAGCGCAACTGGTTTTTGGGTAGGTCGACCTCGCCATCCGGGTTGGCTGGGATTGTGGCCAGAATCTTGTCGGCCTGGGCCTTGAGCGGGTTAGTGGCCGATAGGTGACTGGCATAGATGCGGGTCCAGGTCTGGATGACGGGCAGGATATCGGTCGCCGCCATGTCGGCAAGCGTAATGTCATGTTTGGGGGAGAATGTCAGGACGTAACACCGGCCGGTGACGGGTTGAGCTTTCAGGAGAAGGGACGCAACATCATCTTTGTTGGTCTCGGGATTGTACTCCTGTTGCTGCTCCTTCACTGCGCTGTAGTCATTGACAAAGGTGAAGGTGTTCTTGTATTGGGGGTTGCTGTCCCCCTGGGCACGCTGATTGCCCGGGCATAGGTAACACTGTGATCGATGTTAGTGATGCCCCAAACCAGAGTGAGCGAATAAGACCTCATACCTTGGGATCGTACTCGGGAAGTACATTCTTGGATGGTGCCTCTTGCTGACCTCTACCAATGTTTTAGCATCCCGAAACATGGTGACATGGAACACTCATGAAATTGATCTTACTGCCAAGGGCGCTTGGTACGATGAGGCGATACCAAGAGCCAAGACCCGGTCAACGGGTTGTATCGGCGATGCGAAATATCATCAAGAACTTGGTCGGGCATCTTGACCAAAGACGACTCTAGAGTCTAGAACAGAATTATTCCGAAGAAGATGCGACAGGAAATGCCGCAGAAAAAAAGTGAAAATAATTGGTTATAATGAGGATGAGTTACAGGCCCACGTGCAAGTTGATGTTGCACTTGTAGCTAAAAGTTGGTGAATAGGAGGGGGCGGGGTTGGCCGACTCGGTCGGCGTTGCCCCGGCGGAATTGCCTGTGTCGGTGGAGGAAGAAGTAAGAGACAAAACCAACATGCCGGCAAGGACCTATTTACGGTGAATTCCCCGCTCTGAGCATTACCGACTGTGCGGGATACTTTATACAAGCTGGAACAAGTATATGTCGCCTCTCCTCTCCAGCATCTCATCCCCAGATGTTGGGAAGAAAGGAGCGTTGAGTGTCCACCACACATCCAGGCGAATAGATCCTTTCTTAACATATGTAAGTACCTTGGTCAATTTTACTTATGTTAAGGACATTCCTCGGGTAGAGTCTCGAAGTTATTGAATCACGGAGCTAGAAACTCTTTCCATCCTGTTTGGTTTGTTCTGGCGGTCCTTCAAGATCTTGCCCATTGAAAAAGAATTCTAGAAATAGGGTTAGGGTCAGCCACAATGGCTGCCTGCAAGACCCACCTTGGCTCCTTGGCTTCCAGAATCCCCGCATGGGCGCATTCGTCGTCGCAAAGCCGTGGAAGTGACATCGCGGTTGCCGGGATTGGCGCTCAACCACAACACTCAGCACCCGCATCGACCACCTGGATTCCATCGACTTTCACGACATCCATCATCAAAATCATCAAAACACGCGTCGCATCAATTCCAGCGGCCCGAACTCAGTTTAAAACTGCCCTCTATGGGCTTTTCCCGAGCTGTTTTTCGCACCGCCTAAGCGCGACCGCAAGCTCGTTCGGCGTTTCCTGACCTGAGACCACCCCTGTTATCCTGACCACCTCTCCACCCACCCGCGCCAGACGCAACCTCCACGATGGGCGTCATTAGAAAGAAGATTGCTGCTAGGGGTGGCGAAGGTGGTGTGAAATATGTTTGCGACGTCTGCTCCTCGGATATCACATCAACAGTAAGTGAATCTCGTGCTCTTGGCACTTGGCATATACCGAGACCAAAAGTGTTGTTCCAAGCACACGACATGGATAAAAAAGCAACACCCCGCCCAGTACATCGTGATGCTAATATGTTTCCCAAAAGGTACGAATTCGATGTGCCCACAGTGCCTGTAACGAATACGACCTCTGCGTAAAATGCTTTTCCAATGGCTCCGCGAGCAACGCGCATCAACCCGCAACACACCCATACCGAGTGATCGAACAGAATTCGTTCCCCATATTCGACCGAGAATGGGGTGCCGACGAGGAACTCCTGCTCCTCGAAGGCGCCGAGGTCTACGGCCTGGGATCGTGGTCGGACATCGCTGACCACATCGGCGGGTACCGGCACAAGGACGAAGTCCGTGACCATTACTTAAAGGTCTACGTCGAGTCGCCCAAGTTCCCTCTCCCGAAAAGATGCAGCCCACACGATATGGAACTGGCGAACGAGATTTCAAGAGAAGAATTCCAGGCCCGGAAGAAGCGCAGGATCGAGGAACGGAGAGAAGCGGCCAAGAATGCACCTGCTCTGCAACCGAAGACGAAGCCGACCGCCAGTGTACCAGCCTGTCACGAGATCCAGGGCTACATGCCTGGCCGCCTAGAGTTTGAGACCGAGTACGCCAATGAAGCGGAGGAGGCAGTGCAGCACATGCAGTTCGATCCTGGGGACGGCATCAACCCACGAACGGGCGAGTTGGAGCCTGAGATGGAGCTTAAGCTTACGGTGATGGAGATTTACAACTGCAGGCTGACGCAGCGTGCTGAGCGCAAAAAGGTCATCTTTGAGCACAACCTGTTGGATTACAGGGAAAACAGCAAGCTGGAGAAGAAGAGAACGAAGGAAGAGAAGGATCTGCTTAACAAGGCAAAACCTTTCGCGCGGATGATGAATCAGGTCGACTTCGAACAATTCTGCCAAGGACTCATCGACGAACTAAATCTTCGACAAGCGATCGCGCAATTGCAGGAATGGCGTGGCCTAAGGATCGGCGACCTTCGAAGCGGCGAGAAGTACGAGCAGGAAAAGGCGTTGCGCATCCAGAAGTCAATACCCCTGGGATCTATGGACCGCGAGAGGCTAGCAACAAACCAGCGTAACAAGCAGCAACCGCCACCAGAGCCTCCAAGTGGCGCCGCCCTCCTAGTGGCACCCGAGTTACCGATCCGCTCAGCAGCAACGGCCGGGATACCGAGTGGCGAAGGGACAAGCGATGCGAAAGCAGCAGAGGTTAACGGCAATCACGTTAACGGCGCCAGCGTGGTTGTCGCTAACGGCACTTCATCTACGAAGCAAAAGTACATCCCGCAGCCGATACCTGGGGTGCAGCCGACTTCGCTCACCCAGGACAATGCGCCGGATCTTCATCTTCTCACTTCAGAGGAAGCGAAGCTGTGCGAAACCATCCGCCTCCAGCCGAAACCGTACTTGATGATCAAGGAGCAGATTCTCAAAGAGGCGCTAAAGGGCAATGGGAGTTTGAAGAAGAAGCAAGCTAAGGAGATATGCCGCTTGGATTCCCAAAAAGGCGGAAGGATTTTTGACTTTATGGTCAATGCCGGCTGGGTGGTCAAGGCTTGATTCTTCGTGGCACAGTGACAGCTACTTGGCGATGGCGTTTTGGTTCAAGGGAGGGAATACCATGATAGGACGGGAGCGACATCCTTATGATTTATGATTATATAGCCGGAATGGCAGTTTTGCATATTCTGTGTGGATCGCTGCTGCGGACGGTGCTTCGGTTCTCGTTCTGTTTGGGTAATTCAGGGGCTAAGTCAACACCAGACCCGGGCAACCGAAGGATGAGCCCCTCGTTTCCCTAGAAGCCCACGGAAACTGCCAACTCAAGGTCGGCCATCCACCCGATGGTCGGTGCTTATTGGTCATCTGCGTGTAAATGATGTGCCCTCTCCCTCACCGGGGTATTTAAGGAGCATCCTGTTTTCTGTTTGTCCCTTGGATTTTACTCCTACTTTCTTCTCGAGCACCCTAGGTTTGAAGTTCCAAGACCTGTGTCATTCCTGCAATCAACTGCGATCGAATTTGACACTCTCCGCTTGGCCTCCCCCGTTTTCCAATCACCCTGCCATTCCATCATCGTCCTGTCTCGCCGATACCATGCCAGACAACACCGTCTACCTCATCACCGGCGCGAATAGGGGTAAGCATATTTTCCCTCAGTCTCACCGACGTTGGTTCTCCTAGCCACCTCCACGTCTACTATTCAATTTCCATTCTTCTTTCGCTCCCTTTTTCTTTTTTTATTTGTGCTCCTTTCCGCATCCCCCTCTAATCTTTTCCTCGTCCTGCTTTCCCCGCCACCCCCTCCTTTCCTTTCTCCCTCCCCCCCACCTCACCACCATCACCGTCACCATCACCATCACAACAACCACAACCATCACCCTCATTCAGCCAACCCTTCACTAACCAACCCCGCTTTCCCACCCTCCTACAGGAATCGGCCTCGCCGTAACCACCCTCCTCCTCACGCGCCCGCACACCACCGTCATCGGCACCACCCGCCAGCCCGCCGCCTCCCTCGACCCAGCCTCCTTCCTCGCCGCGGGCAGCCCGGGCGCCATCCACCCCACCAGCCGGCTGATCCAAGTCCTTCTGGACGACGGCGTGGACCTGGAAACCGCCTCGTCGCGCACGCTGCCCGCGCGCCTGCGCGACGAGCACGGTATCACGGCGCTGGACGTGGTGCTGGCCAACGCGGGCGGGTCGACGGCGATGAGCGGGGTGCTGGACACGGCGCCGGAGGAGATGGTGCGGGATTTTGGGGTGAATGCGGTCGGGTGGCGAGGCTGTTCCAGGCGGTCTGGCCGCTGCTGAAGGAGGGGAGAGAAAAGGGAAGGGGCTGGCCAAGTTTGTGTACGTGTCGAGCACGCTGGGGAGTATCGGGATCCTGGACCGGAGAGTCTGCCGGGCGTGGCGTACGGCATGAGTAAGGCGGCGGCCAACTGGTTTTGTGAAGAAGGTTAGTGTGGAGTTGAAGGGGCAGGTGGTGGCCGGGGTGGTGCATCCGGGGTGAGTAGCCTTTTTCTTTTTTCTTTTTTTTGTGTGTGTGAGGAGACTAGGGATGGGTTGGCTGACGTGGAGGGTGTAGATGGGTGCAAACAGCGCTGGGCCAGTCGCTGGCTGATGCGATCGGGTACAAGGAGCCGCCGACGACGGTGGAGGAGAGCGCCAAGGGCGTTGTTGAACAGGTATGAAGATTTTCCTCTCGGGTCTGTTTCGGTGACTAACCGTATTCTTGCTCGTCAGATTGACAATTGGACTCCTGAGAAGTCGGGCCAGTTTCTATCCTACAATGGGAACCCTCTGCCCTGGTAGGCGAGGGGCTGTTTCGCAAAGGTAGACGGGGATCACGACACGACGGATGAGAACACCCTAGGAATAGTTACTGGAAGTAGGCTGCTTGGTATATTGCGCAGGAATAGCTTGGAACTAGATGGAGATGAGAATATCGTGCTAGTGTATCTAGTGCCATCCGCCAACGGACGCTCTTTTGTCTGTGTCCCCTTATTGCCAGCTCCGTCGTGAAAGCCATTCACCTTCGGTTCCACCTAGGCAATACCGGCCAGCATTGGACAGCTGGGGAACCACTCACAGTTGCGAAAGGACACGGACGGTAGTTTGACTATGGTATGCACTTCATAGACCAAGGGCATGTCATGTCGGGCCTTAAAGGGGCGAGTTATGATCTCTCTCATAAAACGCCACAGTAAGATCTACCGCTTTCAACTGCTTAAAGGCAGATGACGCGGCATGGGGGCAACGAAACACTGCCCCGCCCAGTTCGAGCGATCAGGAAGTGAAAGCCAAAGTTATAGAAAGCCTATGGGCAGTCTGCCGAAAGACAGACCTGCCTTGGCTTACTCTGCAGCTGTCAAAAGTAAGATCATACTACGTACCCTCGGCGCCACTTGCGACATGCTCAGATTTGGGCATTCTGGCCGCTCGTGGGCAAGCCCTGAGGCGTGGTACGAATTCCAAGTTACTTCGTAGTTCCAAGTTTAACCGGGCGCGTGCGGTCGATCCGGGCGTCTGGGGATAGCAGTCCTAGCGCCGATGGCAAAACCGGGGTTTGAAGATGCCACACGCAACGTCAGGGAGTTGCATCTAACAGCAACGTGTGGAGTGTAGGTGCGCGTCGTCTTTGGAGCTCCCTACACGGCCACTTCGTACATACATACGCACATCCATGGGCCGTGCCTCTCCTGTTTGGCAGATGGCGCTTTGCCCCTGATCCAGGGCCATGTCTCGCAGGTCTGATTGCTAGCCGTCGATCTGAACAAAGGGCTGGTTTGGTTTGCGCCCGAATTCTTGGCTCCCGTTTCTCTTGGCCCCGTGGCCCCGTCCCAAGAATAAGTTGAGCGCACCTATCAAAGGAAGCGATCTGCGCCGTTCAACATCAGGGCTGACATCATCTCCCGCTTTGAGTTATCTTTGACGCTCATGTTGCGCACGAACGTCTTCCAGAGCAAGCTTCTCCAAATCCAGGCCACCTTGGTTTGTTGAACCTACAAGTAGATGCAAGCTCGATGCGGAAAGACGAAAGAAAATTGTTCTGCTTGAAACAGAGACTGGTACTTGACACCTGGACCCTACCGTGTTGATAACGCAAAGTCTCCGATGGTGGATCGTCTGATCTCGCTGTTTCCGCTCATGGAGCCTGGTGGGCATCGAGCGAGAGGTACAGTATGTATTCGTAAGTCAGACGATGCAGCGATGGTATTCGTAGGTTGGTGATGTTGTGGGACAGGAATTGTCCCGGTTCATGTTTCAGGGCGGCGCCAGCAGTGACGGATGGTCCACTCTGGAAGCAGCAGGGGTCCCCGCAACCCCTGTTCCGTTACTGGGCCAGAAGCTTGCTCGAGCCTTTCCCTCCAATGGACCCACAAACTTGGGGGTGCAGCCCCTGTCCGATGGCCTCCCATCTGCATACGAGGAGACAGTGCGTGCAGCTCACCCCAACCGACTTTTTTTTCTTTTTTTCTGGTTTGGAAAGCGTTTCTTTTATCATTTATCATTTATCATGACTCTGATCTGATATTGATTTGTGGTTTTGCTAGGATTCCGCACGAGTATCCTATCCTCTCGAGTTTCTCATCTTTTGTGCAGCGATTTCCCACTTACAGTCGTTATACCTGTTCTCGCATCGTCATTTGTTTTGGTGGGGTCGTTCCTTGCCTTAGCTCGTCATTGCGCAGCAACCGAACCAGAGCAGCAGCAGCAGCAGCAGCAGGAGCAGGACGCAGGGACTCGCCTCTCTTGCGACGGACAAACACAACTTGGCGCCCTCTCGAACGACTGACGGCTCGATTTGGATACGAACTGCACCAACTGAGGGCCTCAAACCGACACCGTTGCTCGTTCCTCGTCCTCTCCATCTCCCCCGTCAATTGTCTCGGGCATTGTCTTGGCTCTTTCGTTGCTCCGATCACTTGCTTGCGCCCCGTGAAGAAGTCAACCTCACCACCTGCAGTCTAGACCACCAAACCCCAAGCTACCACCTCCTTGGCTCCTCTTTCCTGCAGGACGTCGCAATCCTTTCCTCAGCCGCACCTAGTCCGGCCATCACAGTCCATGCTGTCTGTCTCCTCTGCCACTCGCAGCAACAACGAACCTTCCACCGACCGTCTTCCAGAACATATCCCCGGAATCAATTACCCCTCCTTCAGGGCACCACTCGACAACACCGGCCCAGTGACGACCTAGTCGTCCTTCGGCTTCCAGGCGCCGCCATGGAGAACGCCGCGCTATCCATGCTTCACCATGGCACCGAGCTAGTAAACCGCGCCGGGGGCGCTGCACCTACCACAGAAAGGCCGCCGGCCTTCAAAGCGATTGGTATAGGGCTGGCTGTTGGGTCGGGAGCCTTCATCGGGACGTCGTTCGTGCTCAAGAAGGTCGGGTTGCTCAGGGCCAACGAAAAATACAACGAGGTGGCCGGCGAGGGCTACGGATACCTCAAGAACTTCTACTGGTGGGCCGGCATGATACTCATGATTGTGGGGGAAGGCCTCAACTTTGCCGCATATGCCTTCACCGACGCTATTCTGGTCACTCCCCTGGGGGCTCTCTCCGTCGTCATCACCACCGTTCTGTCAGCCATCTTCCTCAAGGAGCGCCTCAGCATGGTAGGCAAAGTCGCCTGTTTCCTGTGTATCGTCGGCTCCGTCGTCATCGTCATGAATGCGCCTCATACGTCCTCGGTCAACAACATCCAGGAGATGCAGGGGTTCGTCATTCACCCGGCCTTTCTGACATACGCCGGCGTTGTCATTGTGGGCTCGGCTGTCGTAGCCTTCTGGCTGGGGCCAAAGTACGGAAACAAGAACATGTTGGTTTACATCTCCATCTGCAGCTGGGTTGGCGGCCTGAGCGTCGTTGCGACCCAGGGGTTGGGCGCTGCCATCATCGCGCAGGCCGGGGGGACGCCGCAGTTTAACCAGTGGTTCCTCTACGTCCTGTTGGTTTTCGTCATTGGCACACTCTTGACCGAGATTATTTATTTGAATGTAAGGAATTCCCTGGCACTACACATGTGTTCACCGCTGACCGGACCACAGAAAGCGCTGAATCTGTTCAATGCTGCGTGGTCACGCCCACGTTTACGTTTACTTCACCAGCACAACCATCATCAGTTCCGCTATCTTGTTCCGTGGCTTCAAGGGAACCCCGACGTCCATTATCACCGTTGTCAATGGTTTCTTGACCATCTGTGCGGGCGTCGTCCTTCTCCAGCTGTCCAAATCCGCCAAGGGAGTCCCCGATACTGCCATTTTCACCGGCGATCTAGACCAGATCCACACCATTGCGAGCAGGCTCAGCCCGAGACGGAGCCCAAGGCGGACGCCATCAGAGGCGCTGCTGCCATTGTGCGGAGATTGTCTTCTGCGCGACAGAAGATGGAGCTTGACGAGCTAAAGCGGATGCGCGAGGAGAAGCTTCAGGAGAGTCTCGCGCCGGTCAGCGAGGACGGAACTCCACAGTATGAGTGGGACGGTATCAGGGACGGAGGACCGGGACAATCAGCACGCACAGGTCGGGGGGCACACCGGCGCCTACCCACCTCGCACCGCCGACACCACACCTGCCGCTGGGGGTGGTCGCATTTCCCCCGAGGAGGAGCTCGCCGAAGCAAACAGGCCCGTCTCGCCCGGCCTCTCCAGCATCGTTGGCACCATCCGCACCAGAGCCCGCAGCGTCCTACCGGGTCACCCGATTTCCGCGCCAAAACCCCCGACGCCTCCAAGGTGCAATCCCCATGCACCCCGTCCAACTCACCTCCGTCGCCGTCGCCGGCTCCAAGCCGCCTCAGACGACGACTTACAGCTCCACGCGGCACGTGCAATTCGGCCAGCCCAACCGCCACCCTCCGACGCCAGCGGCGACTCCTTCATCCCGCCCTGCCACCAACCCCTCCACCCCACGCACCGCCCGCCGCCAGTTCTCATTCCAGAGCATGTTCAAACGCAACCAGCAATCCCACAGCCGAACCGGCAGCACCGACACCTCGGACCGCCCCCACCACGGCCACTTCCGCCCCCAGCTCTCCGCCCGCCCCACTCGTCCGCCAGGGCCGGGGCCACAGGCGCGGCGCCACCGAGGAGGAGACGCTCGGCTTGGTGAAGGGTGATTCGAATTCCTCGACTTTGCCGGATACTGGCACGGGCACGGGCACGGGCACGGGCGCTGGCGCTGGTGCTGGGGTGCGCTCCTCGGCGCCTGCGCGCCGCGTCGAGGATGTTTAGTGATGTCAGCGACGAGGACGAGGATGATGACGAGGACGGGTGGGAGGGGAAGGGGTTGACGACGGAGGAGAAGTATCGCGACGGGGATGGCGGTGGTAGGGATGACAGGGATGGGCTGTATGGGCATAGTATCACGCGCGGGTATGGGCCGGCGCCGGGGTCTAGTCCGCAGGTCACGGTCGTGGCGCAGGGATGATGATGGGGAGAGGCGGGTAGGTTGGGGGTGGGGACGGGGAGAGGGAAACGGGAGAGGGATGATCGGGCTGGGGCGGAGGAGTATGAGCAGATGAGGAGACGGTTTGCGGAGCAGAGGCGGGGGAGTGGGAATCAGAATCAGAGTGGCGGGTATGGGGATGGGATGGGAATGGGGGAGAGGAGGGGATGGATAGGCCACCGCCGCCGCCGCCGCATGGGGGGACGTATCGGTCGAGGTCGGGGGGGTTTATTTAGAGTTTGGGGGGTTTCGGTTCTGTTGGAAAGAAACATGTCTGCGAGGAGACGTGGATGAGTTTATGATGGTATGAGGTATGATGAGGCGGTTATGTGTTCTTCTTTTGGTTATCCGTTTAGGATTCTGTTTTGGGTGTTCTTGCGTGGTTGTTGTTGCGGTATAGACATTGTTGTCATATTCGGGGGGTAAGCGGATGATGGCGCGGGGGGGGGTTGGATACGGGATAGATGGCGACATATGCATGGCTTGTACATACTTTCTACATGATGTTGCATTGTATAATAAATACTTGGTGGCATGCACGCGGATGCCATCAAAGGCTTTTTGTTCGAAACGGTTTTTGCTCGTCTCTCCTGCCAAACTACTACTACACTTAGGAGGCCTCGTCGATGCGCCATTACCTCACCGATGCAACAAACTGCCCAGTTGCCATGCTAACACAGACTTCCCTATCTCAAAACAACTTCCTTTACCAGGCCGCAACTCTCGCTCAAGATCAACCCAGCGACCAGTGGCCACCAAACCCCAAATGAGGCACCATCACACTGTCCTTTCCCATTACTCGGTAAACCACCCGCTCGCTCGCTCGCTCGCCCAGTCTCAATATCATGATTATCCACACAGAATCCTCGCCTCCTCCAAAGAATAACCATCATCTCATGATACGCCTTGGATATGTCGCCCTCCTACCAGCGCAATCTTGCCCCACCCGAATGAGATACGCTTCCGTGTTGAACCGCAACCAAACAAACCCCTTTAGGCTGGAAATGGCTTTCTCCTGAGTTGAAAGTCGGTGAGGGTGATTTTTCGGATACCACCTTGATAACGGCAAGCATAGCCCCGTTCTACAAAACGCAGCGCGCCGCCACTCTCGAACCGCCAACCTGTAGTTGTTGAGGCCGTGTTGGTGATAAATAGTGTAATCGGCCGGTCCGCCCCTTCCCACCGGCGGCGAGTCGCAATGATGTGCTCCTTTAGTACCAGTCTCCGTCCAGCCGCTTCACAAACAAACATGACCATGCAAACCCAACGAGACCGGAATGCTGGACTGAAATAACAAAACGCCGTGCTATGCAACCAGAACCCAACCGACGGCCATGTGAGAGCGGCAAACTAGCAGGACGGCTCCTACCAGTCTGCCGCCCAGCCGTTCTCCTGCAGAAACTCCTCACAGGCCTGCTTGAGGTCGAGGTTCGGCCTCAGCTCCGACGCGTACAGCGGCTCCCTGGTCAGCGGGTCCTGGGGCTGGCGGCGTAGGTGTTCGACGATGGACGCGCGCTCGTAGGACTTGCCGGTTTTGGTCTGTGAATTCGGCTATGTTAGTGTATCCAGTCCAGTCCAGCCCAGTCCACACGCACTGTCTGCCAACAACAGGGCCAACAGCGACTCAGAGAAAGGGAAGTCGAGGATACTCACAATAACTGGATCCACCATGACACAAAAGCTGATATCATCCACGGCCCAATCCGGCACCTCCCTCCTCTTCTCCTCCTTCGGCCGCGCCGCTTCAAAAACCGCCTTCAACGCCTCCATCTTCCCCTCCCACTCCGCCTCAATCTCTTTCCTCCCCTCTTCCCCCAACCCACCCGCACCTTCCCCACCGTTCCCTCCCTCCCTCTCCGCCTCCCTCACCGCCTCCTTCCCCCGTTCCAACATCCCCAGCACCTCCCCCTCCAGCCCCTGCAGCGCCCGTACCCGCCTCCGCTCCTCTCCTCCACCTCTCCTTCTTACACCGCAACACGTGCGTCGTGATCGGCCCTAGACTCTTGTGCTCGGCGGCACCGCCGGCGACGCAGAGCTCGTGGGCGCGCAGGGCGTGGCGCAGGGCGTCGTCGTGGGCCTTCAGGGCGAGGTGGGCCTGCGACAGCGAGTAGTGCGCCTTCATGCTGTTGGGGGCCAGCGCGAGGCAGGCGGCGCCGTCGGCGACGGCCGAGTCCCATTGCGAGAGGCGCAGGCGCGCCATGGCGCGGTTGGTGTAGAGGGCGGGGTTGTGCGGGTCCGAGATGAGGCTGTTGCATGGGCGCGGGGGGGTTGCGCCGGGGGGTTAGAAGGGGGTTGTTTTACTTTTCCATGGGGATATTGGGTGAGAGTTGGGGAGAAGGAGGGAGGGGGGGGGATGGAAAGGGGTGTGTGGTGGCATACGCTTGGGAGTAGAGGGCCTCGGCCATGACATAGTCGCCTGCTTGGAAGCGGCGGTTGCCCTCTTCTTTGAGCTGGGTTGGTTTCGCCATGTTGCTGGTTGGATGGGATCGTCACTGCATGGCCTGGCTGGGATGGTATGGTATGTTTCGGGAATGGCGCAGAGACAAACACTTTTTGTTGCTTCTGCGTCGGGATGCTCGGCTCGGCCCGGGTTGCTAGTGTAAACCCAACGGTGTCTACACTAGTGTAGTGTTGGGCGACTTTGGGATGTACCTTGGTGGGTTGCGCGGTCGCTGAGTCGGACTCGATTGGGGGTTGCTACAGGTTAAAATAAGGTTTCTTTGAGGATTATTATGTGTCAAGAACCAGAGATTTTGCGGCAAACGGAAGGCGGTATGGCGTCGGGACACGCGCCCCTGATAAAGGTTGGCTGGCGGTGTTCGGGGGAAGCTGATGCAGCTCTGGTGGGGCATTCGCGGCTGGAATCACCCCGCGACAAGTACTGTTCTGTCCATACTCCGGCCGAAGAGTGGAGTCTAACTACGGCTCCGATTTGTCAAGGCCGGGAAGATTCTAGAAGCCGAACTCTCCGGTCACAACCAAAACCACAATATTAGTTGACCTGTCACCTGTCAAGTCTGTAACATTATGCGCTAAATCTAATGAAAAGGAGAAGTGACAGCACAGTTCTGAGCAGATGACAAGTGGCAGTCCGCGCCTCAAATGGAAGACCCTTAATCCAAAATCCAATGTCGGGCATTCACTCAGGGAGAGGCCGCCATTCGGATCGGGTCCCGCGTTCAACATGATTTCAGACGACCCCGGGTTATCCATGGAAACTGGACTCCCTTTTCGGCTTTCAGCCCATCAATATCGCCTTGGCTGCCGGGGGCTCAGTTTGAGAGCTGACGTACACAATACAGTCAGTTATCTAAATGCTGAAGAAGAGCAGTTGCCTTGCAAGACTGTTTTTTCCCTTCCCAAGTTAAAGCAGTTGTTTTCGCTGCAGGTCGCGCAACCAATTGCGTGGCTTTGCAGGCAGGGCACTCTCTGACCCAGGCACCAGGATCCAGCTGAGCGGGGAACAAGACAACACCATGCCATATGCAGGACAGTCAGAGTCGGGAGTGAGTGAATGAGAAGGAGGAAAGGGGCATGAGATGCGATGCTTTATAACTTTCAACCATCGCGCCTTGAGAACACACATAAAGCAAAACACACAACACCAAAAGTCAACCCACCACTTCCCCTCATAGTCAGTCCAGTCCCAACAACAACCCAACATGGCCGACCCCGCCATCAATACCGCCTCCTTCACCCGCTCCGCCGACCCCCAGCTCTCGTCGCGCTTCTTCACCCTCCCTGCCGAGATCCGCAATCTCATTTATCTCGAATTCTGGAAACTCAACTCTCCCCGCCAGCATATTGTGAAACATGAAGTCCCCGACCATGACCACCCACAGGGCTTCACCGAGCAGTGGTCGCATGTGCCCTGCATCACCGATCCATGCGCCCCGGACCAGCGGTGGCCCGAGTTTGCCGCCAGCGAGGCCGCGTCCGAGGAGAGGCAGGTCTGGGGCAAGCGCCTCAAGAGCGAGTGGTGTCTGCACTGGGCCTGTGAGGAGCAGGCTGGAGATGTCGCCAAGTCCACGGGGTGGATAGCCCTCAACAGGGTGAAGCGGCCGGGGGAGAGCAACGAGGACGCCGGCGGGGAATCCGAATCACGGAGTTACCACGAGATCCCACCCGGCCTGGGGAGTGCACTGCACAAACTGTCTGGCAACCTCCCACATTGGCGAATGGAGAAGGGCCTTGGTCGGGGTGGCGCCTCGAGCAAAGGGGGATTCATGAGCGTTCACCACGTGTAAGCGGATGTAGTACACCTCGCCAACAACCACCCAGTCCCCATCACATTGCTAACCCCTACCCCAGGTACCTCGAAGCTCTCCCCTCCCTGTACGCCGCCACCACCTTCATCTTCACCGACACCCGCACCGCCGTCGACTTCCTCACCCGCTACAACAGCAACAGCATCAACCCCGACCATCACCCCCTCCGCTCCATCGAGCTGTGCATCCGCCTCACCAACCTCATCACCGAGATCTACTACCCGCCCATCACCGCCCCTTTTCACGCCCACAGCACCCACGGCAACACCCACGGCAACCCCAACCCCAACCCCAACCCCAACGGCGCCCACCCCCCACTGCACAACAACAACAACAACAACACAGCCGAACCATCGGCGTCGGCGACGAAGGCCCCCCCGCGACCTTCGCGGGCAAGGTCGCAGGCCGCTCCCGCCCCGCGCTCACCATGGCGCACAACCCGTGGCAGCAGCTCTGCGACGGGCTGGTCGCCCTGCCCGAGCTGCACGCGCTGCGCATCTGGCTCGACTCGAGCGACCTGCGGCCCTGGCACAAGCGCGTGAGCGAGACGCGGTTTCTGGGCAGGTTGTTTGATGTCAAGGTAAAGGGGGGCAGGGCTGGGGCCGGGGCCGGGGGCGGGGGTGGAGGCGTGGGGGGGCTTGTGAGGGAGAGGTTTGTGGTGGGCCTGCCGGAGTTGCCTGAGCGGAGGGGCCCGATACGCATGTGTTGGGGGATCAGTATCTGGAGGGGGAGAGGCTGGAGGGGGCGCCGTTTGTGGTGGAGAGGGGCCCGCGGCCGAATAATTGGAGGGTGCATCTGAGGAATATTGTGAGTGTGGGTGCGGTGGCGGGGGGGGGTGCAGCGCAGGCGTAGACGTGGGTAGAGAGGCGTATGGGGGGATGTGGGTGGAGGAGGTGTTGACAGGGGAGCGTGTCAGTTAGTGAGGTATCATAATCGTGTCGATGTGCGGGAGGAGCAGCCTGCCAGTTGTCATGTCATTCATGTAGAGCATACCTAGGAAACAAACGTGTAAAATGCGAATATCTCCAGGCATATCTGGTCAAAGACTGCATGTGTACAACTTCCACCGACTAAACTGAGCCTTTAGTACACACTTTTCTCACGATGATCAACAACGAACCGGTGTCATCCACTGACCACCCACAAATTGCAAACAACAACCGAGTAAATTGTGCCACCACAAGAGCCCAAGCTAAAAACGAAATCCCGGACAGACAGGCCAGTTCCAGCGCGCATCATGCCCCCCAAAAGAAGCGATTCCACCACGCCGGAGGTGTATGTATGTATAAGAGGAGGAAGAGAAAAAGAAAAAAAAATGTACAG
Source organism: Chaetomium olivaceum (assembly GCA_039881045.1). Classification (NCBI taxonomy): domain Eukaryota; kingdom Fungi; phylum Ascomycota; class Sordariomycetes; order Sordariales; family Chaetomiaceae; genus Chaetomium; species Chaetomium olivaceum. Next base: position 2,877 of record JAYWVB010000051.1, on the reverse strand, counting down.
CCGGTCGACCAAGCGAGTGACAAGAAAGGTTTCAAAAATATGCCCACCCCATCCCATCCAGCCCATCCCGGATGTACATACATACCCCCAAAAAAGAAGAGTCCCGTCCCATTGAAGCCGCCCAAATCATCGCATCCCAACCCCCACAGTATCAGTATCAGTATCAGTATCATCCAGCCTCAAACCCATGCATGACACCGGGGCACCCCACCCCCCACCAACCCGTAACGCCAACCAACGCAACCCAAAGACACACGGCAAAGCCCAGGTCGTTCGTTACCCGAACCGGCCACTCGTCACTATTTTGCCATCCCTCCCTCTTTTGCCATCAGACAAACCACCCACCACCCCCTCACATCATAGTAAGTAAGCAAGCAAGCAAGCCCAAGAAAACAGGCGCACTCAGTACGCCTGCCCCACCGCGGGACTCACATCCCCCTCACCATCATCATACCCATCAGCCCTCCATCCCCCTTGCTGGTGCTGTTGCTGTTGATAGAGCGGACTCGGCGCCCGCCGCGCCCCAGCCCATTCCCAGCACCACTCGGACCACCACCACCGCCAGCGGGACTCCTCGGCCGTCCGTACCATAGCGATCATCCTTGGCAAGGGGTACCGGCGGGAACGCACCACCAGCTGGCGACCGCGGCCTGTTACCGCCTCCACCGTTGCCATGGCCGTAGTGATAGGAAGGGTTGACAGGGGGTCCGCCGCGCTGGTTGCCGGCGCCGCTGGGGTGGGGCATGCCGGGTTGCTGGGGGCGGGGTTTGACGGGTCGCGTGGAGAGGCAGGTGCGCGGGACGACGCCTTGCTGGGAGCGGTCGAGGCGGATGCAGAGGGCCTTTTTTGAGGGGGGGAGGTGTTAGTTTTTGGTTTGGTCTGGGGGTTTTGGGGGGGGGGGGGGGGAGGGAGGTAAAAGGGGGGAAGAGAAGAAAACATACCCAGCCGTCGTCATACTCGTGGAGCAAGCGGACGAGTTGCCCCGCGTACAGGCCCATCTCATCCTGCAGCGTCGGCTTAAAGTCGAGCTGCACGCGGTGGACGGTTGACTGCGAGGGGCCGCCGGCCGCCGCAATGGCTGCCGCGCTCGCCGAGGGGCCCGGGGACTGGCCCGGGGCCACCGAGTGCATCGAGAACTCGGTCCCTGACGGGCTCGGAGGCACTGCGTACAGCGGCGAAGGCGGCTTGGTTAGGTCCAGGGGCTTGGGCAGGTCCTTGCGAATCGAGGTCTTGCGCGTGAGGTTGGAGGCCACGCCGAGCTGCTGGCGGTGGCTGTCGTCATCGTCGTCGCGAGATGGGCGAGACGGGTTCCGGGACCGAGTCGGGCGTCGTGCGGCGCCGACGCGGTGGTCAAAGGAGCCATCGAGCTAATGGGGCTGACGGGCTCGTCGGGGAGTCGGTTGTTGTCGTGGAAGGGGTTCGGGTGCAGGCTCGCGCCTGTGTCGGGCCGGCTGGGATCGGCCGACCGCGTCGTTGGGCGCTCCCAAGCACTGCCGCCTGTTGGGGGCTCAATGCCGAGTTGGAGACTGGGTTGAGGGTCAGGGCGATGCCGGCTCTGGCGCCTCTCGCCATGCTGGGCGTTAAAGTTCGGGAGGAACTGCGTGACCGGTCGTAGGCTAAGGCGCGGCGCCTTGGTCGGGGGCACTGGCCGGATCTCGGCGCTGTCGGCAAAAGGCCCGTTGATCTTCTCGTCGTCTTCGATCTGCTGCCTCCGCCTCGCGAGCTTCTTCTTCCGCGAGTTGAAGATCAGGTACACTAGAATAAAGATAGCCAGAATACCCGCCAGTGCGCCAATGACAATACAGCCTTCGCCGCTCCGCTGATATCAGAGTCGCTCTCGCTTGCCTCCGCCGTTGCTGACGAGCCCGGCGTGCCCGTCGATGTCGCTGCTACGACCAAGCTGGTAGTGGTTGGGGTCGTCGTCGGCGCTAATGGCGCAACCACGATGCTAGTGTCGACCTCGTCCAATGGTGGACGAGTGATGGCGGATGGAAATATTGTGGGAAACGATGTAGGTGCGCCTCTTGCCTCTGGTTTATCCTCGGAGGACTGTCTGGAGATGCCGCACCCCTCCTCTCTGCCTGACCCGGGACGAGCATATCCCTAACCTCGTGCTTCACCACGTCCCACAATTCTCGTGCTGCCATGGTCTCGGTGTGCGGTGCGTCGAACCGCACTGCCTATTGCCGTATGTCCTGGTGTTGTTGCGATCGACTTAGAACTGCCCGTCAAATTCCACCTTAAGAATGATAATCGCCTGCGTCCACAAAGCATCCAGCCGAGGGCAAAACTCGGGTGTCACGTTATTTGCGAAGAAGGATACGAAAAAAAGGGGAACGAGGACAAAGAATGGATTGCGGCGGCGTGGGGTTTGCGCGCGGATAAAGCGATTCGATCGGAGTTTTGGGAAAAAAGAAGGAATGTATAGTTGGTTATCGCAAAAAAGAAGGCGAAGAGAAGGTGTCAAATCTCAGCCAAGCATCATATCACACGAAATAAACCACCGAAAGGCTAGGGGGGAAAGATGTCTCGCCGATGGCAAGAGGAGGGCCGACGGATGTGGGAGACGGAGTGCTGCTCACTGCTGGGGAGATGGATGGGGTTGTTGGCGCTAACAAAGAACCTGGGTGCCCTGGTCCCTGTTGAATGACGAGCAAAACCCAAGCGTGGGAGTGGGGGTGGGCTGCAGAAAGAGGTGGAGGTTTGGTTGCACCCAGAAAACCGGGGTCACCAGGGATCAGCGTGCGAGGTGCGAGTTGGGCGCGCTCATCCTTCGCTGACAGGGTCGTCTCAAGATGGGAAACTGTGGCCTGCGAGCCTGCTCTTGCAGGCAGCTAAGGTAGCTGGCTCGCCCTTCAACGCAACGAAACCAACGCT